>CAUYPO010046216.1:0-20909 GCA_963574435.1 Cheirogaleus major
AAACTAAGTTATCTGTAATCAGCACTGCCACGCCATCATTCTTTTGGCTTCTGTTTGCTTGAAATATTGTTCTCCACCCCTTTACCTTTAGTCTAACTGCATCCTTGCAGGTTAGATGTGTTTCAGGAAGGCAGCAGATACTTGGATTGTATTTTTTTATCCATTCACCCAGCCTATGTCTCTTGAGTGGGAAATTCAAGCCATTCACATTTATTGAGATAACTGATAGGTGAGGCATATTTCTGTTCATAATGTTGGGTTGAACTTTGTTGCTTTGTTTACTCTCTTGAGCCATTGTGGTATCTAGGCTTTGATCTTTAGCTTTTGAGTACATTTACATTTGTGAGTGTTTATTGTGCTGATCTGTGGGTAACACTGTTTTGAGTACATCTTGAAGGGCTGGTCTTATCTTGGTGAATTCCTTCAGTCTTTTCTTATCTGAGAATGTCTTGATTTCTCCTTCATATACAAAACTTAGTTTTGAGGGGAATAAGATTCTAGGCTGTACATTATTTTGTTTCAGAAAGATGAGAATGAGGCCCAGTCTCTCCTTGCTTGTAAGGTTTCAGTAGAGAAGTCTGGCATTATTCTGATTGGCTTTCCTTTGTATGTTACTTGCTTCTTTCATCTTACAGCTCATAGAACAGCCTCTTTAGTTGATATTTTTGTTGGTCTGATGACTGCATGTCCTGACGTCTTCCTGTTTGCATTAAATCTCACAGGGGTCCTTTGAGCTTCTTGAACTTGTATCTGGAGATTTTTAGCAAGGGCTGGGAAATTTTCCTCTATTATATCTTCAAATAGCTTATCAAACCCTTGAGTGTTTTCTTCTTCCCCTTCTGGTAACCCTATTACCCTCACATTAGGTTTCTTCACATAATCCCTCATCTCTTGTAGGATTTGCTCTTTTCTCTTGTTTCTCTGCTCTATCTCCATGACTGATTTATTTAATTGGAAGGTGTTATCTTCAATCTCTGAGATTCTTTATTCTGTTTGATCTACCCTATTCTTCAGGCTTTCCACTGTGTTTTGTAGTTCCCTGAATTGATTCTTCATTTCTAGGAGTTTGGTTTGATTTTTATTTATTATTTCAATTTCTTTAGTGAATTTTTGTTTCAGGTCCTGGAATCTTTTTGCGCTTTCTTTGTGTTGGTTATCCAGTTTTTCTTGCAAGTCATTGAATTTTCTTATGATCCAAGTTCAAAATTCCTCTTCTGTCATATTAGTGGTCTTATTTTGGTTGATGTCTATTTCTAATGGGCTGGTGTTCCTCTTTGGGCGTGTGGTTTCCTTCTGAGTCTTCATATTTCCAGAGTTCCTTCACTGATTTCTTCCCATCTGGATCCATTGTTGCTTCTTATCTTTAGGGTTTTTTTGGATATTGACACTCCCTGTAGGTCTCTGTGCCAGTAGGCATTCGTGGGTGAGATTCGACCACACCCTGTATGATGAGTGAGAAGATGCCGTAATACTGTGTGCAAAATGTCCTCCCTGTCAGTAGGTGGTGCTTTCTCGGAGGAGCAGCCTACACTGTTCTTTTTGGGTCCTGTAAGCAGCTCTTGTTCCTCTGGAGAGGCACTCTAGCGCCTAAGTTGGTAGGTGGGGCCCTAGGACTTCCAGGTGTGTTCTTACTCCTCACCTCATTGAGGGCTGGTCTGGGAGTGGGTCTGGGCAGAGGTGGGTTGGGTAAGCCTGCCCTCAGGCACCACAAATGCCAGTAGCAGGGGTCAAAGTTCTGTTCTCTACTTCGGAGAAAATCTGTCAGTGATGGGCCGAAATGGCCACATTCAGTCAGAAAATCTGCATGTGGGGCCGGGGCTATCTGAGACCTGCAGTCTGGAGCAGGCCTCGCTCCTTTCCACCCTCCCCAACTCCACAGCTTCTCCTGGGCCCTTGCAAGCAGGCCAGGCTTCATGCCGGTGGGTCTCCCCTGGCTGTGATGTGGGGTGGCCTGGGCACACGGCCACCCCTTGGGAGGAGGGTTGCCCTCAAGCACGATGATCTGCCCCTGAAGGCACACACACTTTAGTAGGCTCATTTACGAATATCACTTCTGTGCCCCAGGCCATGTGAGACCTGGGTGCATGGGATCTGGTCTGCAGGTCTGACCTCTGGGCCCCAGAATTTAATCCCTGACCCCACCAGGGAGAGGAGTGCCAGTCCTAATTCACCCATTGGGAGTCCAAGCTGGGTTGATGTCTCTCTGCCTCAGGGTCTGCCTCATTCTCCTGAAATCACCAGGCCAGGATTACCTGGGAGGACTAGCGGGAAGGGAGCTCACCATCTGATTACCCTTCAGTCAGCTGTAGGACCCCAATAGGGAAGGTCCTGTTCCCTGGAGATGCCTCCGGCTGGTGGCTATATTATCTCTCTTTGCAGTTGCGGATTGGGAAGGGGGAGGGGAGAATAAATCTATATGGCGACTGCCACTTGGCTCTGGTCTGTGCACACAGAGGTGCCCTGAGGGGGTTGGGAGTCTGGAGCCATGTCTGCTACAGGCTTACCACTCACTGGCAGTGGCTGTGTCTGGACTGGTGTCCACAGCTGTCTCCAACTGCTGGGGAGCCCACCAGCAGTCCAAGATGTAAGGGAGGGGAAAGTTAATCACTCCACCTACCCTTGTCGTTGGTCTCCAAGCTTCTCAGGAGGTCTCTCCTTCCAGTTCTCCTCTGTAACCTCCTCCCATGGAGTCTCCCATAGTCTCTGGTACCCCTCCTTCCATCCCTCATCTGATGTATGCTCGCCTGTTTGCTTCTTTCTTCTAATTTCCTCTAGAATCTGTCATTTTTCCAGAGACACCCTGTCTGGCAGTGTTTCTCATCTGCCATCTTGCTCCGCCCCTCCTAAGTAAGCAACTTTCTATTTTCTTTGTCTGAGTCACTGTAAACATTTATATATCTCAGCATGATGCTATCCAGAGATTGTTTTTTAAAATTTTCTTTATTGTCTGTCCATAGATGGGATCCTGTGAGCCAGTTATTGTGTTATTGCCCTGCCTGTGCTAATGCAGATCTAGGCACAAGAAACTAATGACCACTTTAAAGAGTTATGCAGAGCTGCCTAGAAGCTGCTGGGGTCCTCATAAGAGATTTCAGTTTGTCTGCTGAATTATCTCTTGATAAGCATCCAGCATAGAATTCTCCATAAATAGGAACAGAAGAGGAAATTACACAGGGTAGCTGAGGGAATATTATTCCTCATCATTGAAACAAGTTATCAGTTGAAAATTTAAAATTGTAAGAATGTGAGGATAGATATGTCTTTTGAATTTGTTTTAAATAAAAGCTGTCATAGCTATAAGATGAATCAAGGGACTCATAGGAAGAGATAGAAAAAAGACCAAGCATAAAGATTAGATGGTGTTCATTTTTGTTGCTGCTGTGATTGCTTTGGGGAAGGACATGCTTGTAGCCTTGACTTGAGCGAAGCAAACTCATTTCATGTAACCAAAATGTTTGTACCCCCATAATATCCTGAATTAAAAAAAAAAAAAAAAGATTAGACAATGTTTTTTTCCCTCTGTTTAAATTTTACCTTTAATTCTTTCAAGGAACAATTTTCTTCTTTGGATTAGAGACTACCCTGGAAATGTCAGAGGATGACAGATATAAAACAATCAATAACTGAAAGTTTTTTTATATCAACAAAGGGTCATTTTGAAATGGTTGCCATTTGCTGAATTCAGAGTATTAGGTTAGAAATTTGCCACCCTAATACACTTCCAATCCAAATGTGTTTAAAGAATATTCATTTTGGAAAATTAAAAAGCCTCGCCAAATCAAATAATTTGTTGAAAAATTTATAATCAATCAATAGGATGAAAAGGGTAAAGTATAATTCAGTTTTATCAGAGCTCTAGAGGGTTTTAGAAGAAATTGAGATTTGGTTATCTTCATATAATTGAACTTATGTATATGCTTCACTTTCATATTTTCCAATTTGAGATGAGTATTGTGGATGACAGAATTTTTTAGCAAACTTGTCAATTTGGAGGTGAAAATATGTTAATAATAAACAATATTTATTATAAGTAAAATAAAAGCCTGAATAACTATAATTCTAAAATTCTAAAATTTTGGCTGAGTTTTGTTGTTTCACAGTAGTATATAAAGAACAAATAATATAAAATTGGTAAGATTTTTGGAAATTGGAAAGATTGTATTTTACCCACACAGATACAGACACATGTGCTAAAACTGCAATGAGACCTACTAAGATGAGTTACTTTAACTTAGCTCTGCCACATATTGCCAAATTTTTCCTTGTGTGTCACTGTGGATATATTTTTTTAAACAGAAAACATTGTGGGCTATTGTTAAAAATAATGATGTATCATATTCAAGAGTGTTGAGAAATATATAAAAATGATATATGTGTATCAAACTCATATGATGTAACTTTACCTGAGCTGAGAAAAAATTATTAATGGACAGTATAGATTCTAGAAAAAGTTGTTATGAAGACAAGTGCAAGTTTTATATAATTTTAACTTAAACTTTTCATGTAAAATATTATGTACTTTAAGTGTTTGGCATATTTTCTTTCATGATGTTTAATAATTTGTCTATGTTTTCCAACATTTTATTTTTATATCTTACCTTTTGGAACTTAGTGAAATTATAAAAATAAAGTAATCCATCATGCAGCATATCCTAGTTTCTCTGAGAATTTAGATTTACAATACATATTTATCAGAGTACATATCATTGCCACTAATCAATGCTACTGATAAGAGTATCATCCTATTGTTTAATATTTAATATTTCCTCAGGTACAAACAGTTTTCTTTTGAGTCTTTTTATTCTGAATGCAGACTTACATAATTTCATGACTATTAGGGTTCTATTCTTCTAGAGAGACAGATGTTGTTAAATTTGAGCAAAGTATAAAACTATGCTTACAACTTATAGTTCTTTTAGGTATTATTGGTGGCAGAGGGAGGTAGAAATGGAGGAATCTATCATTGAATAAGAAATGTTGAAGGATAAATACTAGCTCCCGAATTCTAAATGACTGTCTTAGATTTTATACCCTACAATCTCCCTTCTGTACTACTATATGTATAAAATAAAATAAAACAGAAGTCAGTTGTATGTTGTCTGATTAAATATAATACTATGTGAATAGATTTAACATTTTTAAACATGTTAAGACTTTGAGTTATATCATACATACATGATTTAAAACCTTAAAACAATGTCATTATTGATAAGGCATTCAAGATATATACTTTAATGAAATTTTTGGAAAAATAAGCAGGTATAAGCATCATCTTAACAGTCTCAAGATAAATCAAGATTGCAAACTTAAGTGTTTGAATCTCTAAAATGCCCTAGATCCTAATTTAAAATGTTACATTGCCTTTTTTCTTTGACATAACTTTTAGTCTACATTTTTGTTGAGTTGTCTTGTTAAAACAACCACCATAAACATATTAAGTAAAATGTCATTCTTGCTATATTTTAATTTTCTTGAATTTTGAGCAAAAAATCAGTAACTCACCATCACTATAGAGGTTAAGATTATAGCAATTGCTTTTCTGGGGATTATCTTTAATGTTTAAAGAGTATGAGGTCTTTGAAAAACATTAAAACCATGGTGAATAGGTGAGGCAATTGTCTAGATGTCAAGGTGAGGGAAATACTCTAAAGCACAGAAAAGAACTTAGAGATGAGCTGCTAAATGAGGAAAACAGATGATTTTTGGATTAATCATTTTGATAACATACTCAGTTCTTTATTTGAAAAGAAGGAGTCCATACAAAAAATCACTAAATAAAACTGAATAAAAATACTCCCAGTTATTGTTAATGAAAAAATTAAGTATCCAATGTAGACTTTGGCTATGTTATTAATAATTTATATAAATATATTGATTATGGAGATATTCCCTAATTAGACATTAAAACATAATTGGAATGTATACATAAAGCTAAAATCTTTCCTTGAAAAGGATTACAGTTGTTCATAATTATTGCAATAGAATATAACAGTGAAGAATTTTTTACATTGAATCCATTAAAACAAAAGTTTTTGACACTGCTCAACATATCCCAATTGATGATATCTATAAAGACTTCTGAAACTTTATATATCCACCTTTTGTTATATATTTAAGCAATGTGCCAATCATTTACAGTCTTCTGTACAAATTTATACATGTTAATAATGTATTTTTCATTTGTTTCTGTCTTTAAATATCCACTAAAGAGATTGAAGAGAACAAATGAGAGCTAACAGATCATTTCCTAAGTAGTCACAGATTAGTGAAAGATGATCTTAACCATTCTGGGAAGACAGCTATGAAAAATCAATGGCCTTCTGTTCATTTCCCTACCCTTTAATCATAAATAAGCCTTTCAAAAAATAAGCTTGATTACATCAAACACTTTTGATTTTATATATGTTAGTAAGTTAAACACCTTTCCACTCATTTATTTAACTAAAATTTGTATCTGATGTAGTTTATTAAATTTTAAAATGTGGCTAAATTTTACCACGTGGATTTTGCTCATACTGTAATATAATTACATTTGTCTTTCTAATCAAACCAAGAGTATGCACATAAGAAATGTGTAATTCCAAATGTTGAACTTGTTGTTATCTCTTTTGATACTGTCAGATCTTCTTTGTATACAAACCATATTAAACTGATAATTCATTTTTCTAAGTAATGAAAAGTACATTTTATTTTCTTAATTTCATAAATAAAATCTTAGTATATATCATTTTTATAAACAATAACAGAATACATGAGTTTAGGAATAAATTTTACACTCACACATGTATACCTATATATACATACATATGTATATATTTCCACTATATTTAAATATTTGAATTAAACGCATATATCCTGATACAATTAAACATACTTTTAAAAATATATTCTAAAATATTCAGTGCAGCTTTTTGTACATGTAAAGGATTAGCTTCTCCTCTTCGTATGGGCTATAAAATTAAAAACATGATGATTAGCTCAAAGTTGAAAGCTCTATTGGAACATATTTAAAACTCTCCCCAATTTTCAGGAAGTCTTAATCTCTTCTACCCTCTCAACCCACACATATATAAAATTATATCATCACTAAATTTTGATAAACTTGTTTAAACTATTCTACATTTACATTTCTCATGTACTTAGATATGGAGTCTTCTCTTAAGATAATACCTCCACTGAATACATTGAGTCCTGTTAAGGAACACCTTCACAAGTATAGCTAATTTCATGATGTCCACACAATCTTGAGTTTTGAAATTATTACCAGAATTCAAGTGCAATGTACTTGATTTTAAATATGAGACCTTGTACACACAAGTAAATAAAAAAAAACATAGTACATGTAAAATTCTAAAAAATCATCTTGTAACCAAGCATTCTAATTGGAAAAATAACATGTGCAACTATCTATGACAGTAAAGTTTAAATGTGCAAAATTGTAGATTATAAATTATCATTTCACCTATAAATAATGATATAATTACATAATAGATGCTTGTCACCAAAAGTGAATTTTTAATGTGTTTTGCACATTGTCATTGCTCGCCACAGTTTCTTGTGTTCAAATATTTTCAAAGAATTAAAAATTCTGTTATTGTCCACATCATTTCAGCTTGTGAAGAGATAAAGAAAACTACTGCTATCACGCAGGAAAAAAAATGCTTAAATGCTTTGTTCTTGTTTTTGTTCTAGATTCACTTTGTAATCATAAATTACTAAACCAAAGCAAAAATATGCAGAATAGCACTATTTTTCCAAAAAGAAATGATATACAAATAAAATTAGAACACTTTGAAACATTCTCCTAAGAGATATTGCAGAACATATGCTGCATGTTTGCAAGTCAGTGGTTTTAATAAACCTCTAGTGCTTTTTAGCCAGTCTTGGCTCATTTTAGATGTATTATTCATAGAAATATATTTACAAAATTGCATACCTATTTTACTTAAATAAGAAAAAATGTGGAGTGCATAATTCAATTGGGTCACATTTACTGATTCTCCCATCATCTAGTGTTTGAAAATTCTCTTTATTAACATTCCTCATTCTTCTTCTCAAAAGAGCCTAAGGCAGTTAATTCCAAAGATTAAGTGCCACTTGTTTTAGGTTGAGCCATCATTAACAAAACCTGCAGAAGTTAATCAATGGTTTGTGAGAAGTCCTAGAGATTCATGGAGGAACAAAGTTAAATTTAACTATAAGATTTCTCTTAAATATCTATGACAAATAAAGCTACAATATAATTTTCTTCTTTAAAACTTATTCTTGAATATTTATTAAAAAACTTAGAAGTTTCTTGTCATTACATATATAACAATCCTTTTTTATTCTTTTCTAACTAATGATAAGGACAAATAATGTATTTGTTACTATTACTTTATTAAAGAATGTACTGTTGCAAGCTACTGTAAACATCATTTCTACATTACTGTTATGGCTGGGTTGATACGACAAATAAAAGACAAATGATAATAACCATCATGTGCCTGATGCATGCCAGGAATTATACCTATTCCTCACCCAGATGTCTAAGATGGACATTTTTATTATTATAAAATGATGACCAAGAGTCTGAGAGATTAAATTATACTTGCCTTACTCTAGGCCATGAAATTATTATGTGATAAAGTTCAGGTCTGTTTGCCTTTAAAGTCTATCCTCTTTCTATTAACATGCCTACAAATGCTAACTACTAGTTTGTGAAAGCAAAGAATATGTGTCACTCAGACCTTGGTCCTGATTGATAGGTTGCCCAAAGACAGTATGAATATTGGACATGATATCAAGTTATTTATCAGTATGATAACTTTGGTAAATTTTTAATGTTAAAAAAATCAGCAAAATAAAATAAATGACAAGATTATTCTAAGAGTGCTTGCTTATTCCATGTCTCCTTGATATCATTTTACTGTGGCCTATGGTATTAGGTTTAAGGTAAATAATTAATAAGTTGAAAGTATCAGGAATTTTCAAGATGCTATTTATGGAATTAATAACTATAATATTTGAAATGCATCACTTTTATTATGTATATTATTAAAGTTGTTTAATTTATTATTTTTTATTTCAAAATATTAAGGGGGTACAAAAGTTTTTTGTTATGTGGATACCTTGTATAATGCATAAGTCAGGGCTTTTAGTGTGCCCATCACCAGAATGGTGTTCATTGTACCCCACAGGTAAGTTTTTATCCATCACCCTCCCATTGTCCCCTTTTCTTGGTGTTAATGTCCTATACATCTCTTTGTGTCCATGTGTGCCCATTGTTTAGCTCCCAATTGTTAGAAAGTACATGTGGTGTTTGTTTTTCTATTCCTGAGATACTTCACTTAGGCTAATGGTTTCCACTTCCATCCAAGATGCTGTAAAATACGGACATTATTTCATTTCTTTTTATGCCTGAGTGTGTATATATATATATATATATATATATATATATATATACCATAGAGTACTTTATCCACTAAAGAAATGATGGGCACTTAGATTGATTCCATGTCTTTGGAATTGTGAATTGTGCTGTGATAAACATTTGAGTGCATCTTTGTAACAAAATGACTTTTTTCCTTTTGATAAATAAATAGTAGTGGGATTTCTGGACTGAATGGTAAGTCTACATTTATTTATTTGAGGAATCTCCAAACAGTTTTCCATAGTGTTTGTGTTAATTTGCAGTGCCATCAACAGTATATAAGCATTTCTCTCTCTGTGTATCAACATCAGAATCTACTGTTTTTTGATTTATTTTTTAACAATGGCAATTCTGACAGGGGTAAGTTATTATCTCATTCTGGCTTTAATTTGCATTTCTCTGATGATAAGTGATGTTGAACATTTTTCATATGTTTGTTGGCATTTGTCTATCTTTTTTTTTTTGAAAGACTTCTATTCATATCTTTTGCCCACTTTTTAATGGGGTTGTTTGTTATTTTCTTGCTGATTTGATTGAGTTCTTTGTGGATTCTGGATATTAGCCCTTTTTCAGATGTAGAATTTGGGATTATTCTCTCCATTCTGTAGGTTGTCTATTTACTCTGCTGATTATTTCCTTTGCTGTGCAGAGGTTTTTTAATTTAATTAAGTTCCATTTATTTATTTTTGTTAATGCTAGATTTGCCTTTGAGGTCTCATTCATAAGTTTTTTTCCTATGCCAGTACCTATGAGAGTTTTTCATATGTTTTCTCCTAGAATTTTTATGGTTTTATGTCCTATATTTAAGTCTTTTATCCATCTTGAATTAGTTTTTTTATATGGCAAGATGTAGGAGTCCTGTTTAATTCTTCTGCATGTGATTTTCCAGTTTTTCATTATCATTTATGGAATAGCGCGTCCTTTCCCCAGTGTATGTTGTTGTCTGTTTTGTCAAAGATAAGCTGGTTGTAGGTAGATTGGTCTATGTTTCTATTTCTATACCAGTATGATGCTGTTTTGGTTACTGAAGTCTTGAAATCTAATTTCAAGTCAGGTAAATGTGTTGCCTCTAGATTTATTCCTTTTTATAAGATTGCTTTGGCTATTCATTTGTTGTTGTTGTTTTTGTTCTAAATGAAGCATAGAATTATTGTTTCTAGATCTGTGAAATATGACATTGTTATTTTGATGGTGATTGCATTGAATCTGTAAATCACTTTGGGCAGAATGGACATTTCAACAATGTTGATTTATTAACACATGAGCATGAGGTATTTCTCCATTTGGTTGTGTCATTTCTGATTTCTTTCATCAGTATTTTGTAGTTCTCCTTGTAGATATCATTCACCTACTTGGTTGAGTATATTCATCAGCATTTATTTTCTTTGTAGCTATTGGGAATGGAATTGAGTCCTTGATTTGACTGTCAGCAGATTATTATTAATATATAGATAAGCTACTGATTTGGGCACATTGATTTTGTAATATTTTCTGAGACTTTGCTGAATTATTTATCAATTCTAGGAGTTCTTTGGTGGAATCATTAGGGTTTTTAGCTACAAAATCGTAGCCTCAGTGGAGAAGGATAGTTTGACCTCCACCTTCCCAATTTGGATACCCTTATTTCTTTCTTGCCTGGCTAAAACTTCCAGTACTATGTTGAATAGAAGTGGAGATGGTGAGTGTTCTCACTAGACATTTATAAGTTCTTAAAATAATCTTTATTTGCCTGAAACGAGAAGCATCATTTGTTACACATCTCTCATAGCTGTCAAGGGGTCTGGTCCAGCATGGAGACTTTACCCTTTGTCTCTTTACTTTCAGTACAGATAGATAAATCCTTGCAGTGTCTCCATGTCATGCTATGTGGATCAGCTTTAAACACACATTTCGAAATAGTAACTGTCTATTTTGATGCATCCTGGAATACCTGATCAGCAAGAAGTTGTCAATTTTGGGTAGTGTCGCAAATTATTTTACAAGAGTTCTGTCTTATTCCCTTTTGTGTCATTAGAATAGAATACTTAAGAGTGGGTAATTTATTAATGTAAACAATGGTATCCATGGTATACATATACCACATTTTGTTGATCCACTCATGTATTGATGGGCACCTGCATTGTTTCCACAACTTTGCAATTGTGAACTGTGCTGCTATAAACATTCGAGTGCCGGTGTCTTATTTGTAGATTGTCCTTTGTTCTTTTGGGTCATATTTGTGGATTTTTAGGTCTTGTTTAAAACTCCTACTCTACCCCAAGGTGTGATGTCTGCTGTAGGACCATCCAGATTCCCATCAAAGATGAAAGACTCCAGGGGCTGTTGGAGTGTTGCCAGAGACAGTTACCAGTGGAAGAGGGCCTCCTCACCCAAGGTCGTGCCCTTCCGGGGGCCTGGGCTCACTGATTGAAGTGGAGGTTTCGCTGGACCTCATCATGGCTCTGAAAGGGCAGCCCTTCTTCAGAACTCTCGGTAGAACCACTTGAGGCTTCGGCTGAGACAGCATCACGGCATCGCTGCTCATCTCCCTTTGCTCAAGCCTGCTTCCTCCCCTCCCCTTCCACGGTGACTGATCCCAGGAAATGTCCTAATCACCTCCTACAGCTAATCTCCATCTCTGCCTCCCAGGAAGCCAACCTGCAACAAGGAGTCAACAGATCAACTCCTAGTTTTTACCCCTCCTCCCAAATCAGCCTGACCCGTTGTTGGGCAATTGTACCAATTTGAATTTTCTTATTCTGAAACACAACCAGCCCCCTAGTAACCCCTGCTCCTCGTTTCTGCATTTTGAAACCAAACAGAGTAAATCTATTACCTCTTCCTTGTAACATCTCTTAAATTAGCAGAGGACAATTGCCATGTGCCCATGAAAGTGGCTTTTTTCCAAGCAAAAGAGCCCCAGTTCCCATTGTTCCACAAAAGACCCAGTTTCCAGACCTGTCTCCATCCTAGTTGCCCTCTCCAGTTTGCCCGTGTCTCTATCATGCTTCCTTTACTACTTGAAGATATTGAAAAAGATCTTTTCTGATGAGTAAAGGATGTGATTTCTTCACTTGTTGATGTGTATCGTATGTAATATCAGAAATCTGGGTCCAGCCAAGTCCTAATACTTACTTCACACATGACCTTCTTATAGAATGAATTTGGAGGATTGAGAAGTTGAGACCTGAGAAAGCAAATCACCCCAGGGCTGAAAAGGATCATGTCTGGTTATCTCCTGCATTCCACTTGCTGGCAATTCAATCTGCTAAAGTAGAGACAAGGACTTGCCTTTTCCACTGGTTCCATTTTGTTTCCAACTAAAATACTCACTGTTCCTCCTTCTCATTACCTCCAATTCCTAATATATCTTTTAGAAAAATTCAGACTCAAGGGAAGTAAAAAGGCACAACTAGATATTGCCCTGTTCAGTAGTGGCCCAAAGACGTACCTATCCTTTTTTATTTTTAGAGACAGGGTCTCACTCTGTCACTCAGGCTAGAGTGCAGTGGTGTCATCAGAGCTCACTGCAACCTCAAACTCCTGGGTCCAAGTGATCTTCCTGCCTCAGCATCCTGAGCAGCTGGTACTACAGGTATGTGCCACCACAGCTGGCTAATTTTTTTAAATTATTTTTTATAGAGATGGGGTCTTGCGATGTTGGCCAGGATGGTCGAGAGCTCCTGGTCTCAAGTGATCTTCCCACCTCGACGTAATACCTATTCTTTACAGATATCTTTTTGAAAAAGAACTAAAACGTCATCCACATTTCCCAAATGGCATTGGAAAGATAATGGGGGCTTTAAAAGCTGGGCATACAGTACAGAGCATTGGTATCTACTGCAGGCAAGGTTGTCTTTGGTGTTTCTCACAATCTTGTCTACTTTTTTTTCCCACCTGGGAGTCTGTCTCCCTCTTGTCATCTATATACAGAGTCCCCTGGAGCTTCTGGAAGGTCTCCTATCTACTTCCTCCAAATGTCCCAAGTTGTAAAATGACTTCCTTATTCTCTTCTCTATATTTCTAAGCTCTCAAGCAGTTCTCAATTAGGAGTTATCAAAAAGCAAGCCAGGAAGCTAGTGCAAGTGGCTATGCAAGTGACTTTCTACCTGGCCATTCCCAGAGATGCTTAATGTATGGATACATATACCTGTTTCTCTGATTATTAAAGAAATATATGTCCCCTGGTGGAAACATTGAAAAATATAAAAATCATTACACACATATGCACACACACACAGAGAAAAACGCCATCACACTAAAATAATAATCATTAAACATTTTGATATGTATCCTTTCAATCTGTTTTCTGTGTAAATAAACACATTTATTTTCTTTTTCTTTTTCAAACTTGGGGTAGTATTGTTTTACCACTTGCCATTGTCACTTAACAATTTGTCAAAAACATTTCTTCATATCATTAGGTACTCTGGAACAACATTTTAATGGCTACTTTGCATTCTATCACACAGATGCTCTATGATTTATTTTACCAATTCCTTATTGTGGGCTTTGGTTGTTTTCCAATTCTATTATTTTTGATAATTCTGCAATAAACATCCTTTAGATAAATCTTCACATACATTCATCTTTCTTTCGTTTCTTTCTTTTCTTTCTTTCTCTCTCTCTCTCTCTCTGTCTTTCTTTCTTTCCTTCCTTTTCGACAGAGTCTCACTCTGTTGCCCCGGCTACAGTGCCGTGGCGTCACCCTAGCTCACAGCAACCTCAAATGCCTGGGCTTAGGCGATCCTCCTGCCTCAGCCTCCTAAGTAGCTGGGACTACAGGCATGCGCCGTCACGCCTGGCTAAATTTTTTTCTTCTATTTTTAGTTGTCTGGCTAATTTCTTTCTATTTTTAGTAGAGACAAGGTCTCGCTCTTGCTCTTGCTCAGACTGGTCTCGAACTCCTGAGCGCAAGCAATCCTCCTGCCTCAGCCTCCAGAGTGCTAGGATTACAGGAGTGAGCCACAGCGCCCAGCCCATATTTATTTCTTTAGAATAAATTCCTAGGAGTGAAATCGGGTAGTCACATTTTTAAGACCTAGGTAAAATATTTCCAAATAGTCCTCCAATTTTCTCTGCTCTGTGGCCAACAGTTTTGAAAATGCCTACCTTCCCACATCCTCAACATCACTAGGTATTACTGTAAAATATAAAATATTTTCTAATTTCATTGGAGATAAGGAGCAATTTCTCTTCATGACATTTATATTATATGTACTTTCTTTACTTGCTGGTGAAGTTAATCTGTTTAATAAAAGATATACATTAACCACTGGTATTTCATATTTTCATGGCCTTCTCTTTTTTTTTGTCTTTTCTCCTTAATTTGTATATTCTCTTTATGTATTAAGAGTAGACCCTTTGTCATCTATCTATAATGCCGTTCATCCTTTTTTTTTAGACAGCCACAGAAGCTGTGACAGTTTATCCTATTTTTGAAGAGGCAATTGCCAAATCCTCTTCATCCAAATGACTCTCAACTGAGGAAATTGGAAGCAGTGTAAAAAAATAATATGAAAATTTTTCATAAAACAGAAAGGAGAGGGGGTGCTTCCCAAAGCCCCGCAAGGTCCCCATGGAGGTGATATGGCCGAGTAGAGGAGGGAAGCTTTTTCCCACGAGCATGTTGAGTGACAAAGCATAGCAAAGCCATGCGCTCCGCTCTGGGGATGCCGTGAAGTTGGAGTAGCCTGTTTCCTTGACAGGCCTGGTAATGACTCTAGCCTCCATTGTCAATGTGATGAAAGCCTCAGGGCTTTCCTGTCTCCCCAAAATCAGTTTCATATCAATTAGTATGTTTAGTGTGTCACCAGGGACAAGAGGAAGAAACAGTACTTCCTCCCGAGATAAAACACTTCCATTTAGAGCTCGTTAATAAAACTCAGCTCAGAAAGTTGTAATCATAATTTAAGCAACAAAGACACACTTCCGGGTCAATGCTTTTGGGAGCCGGTTCATTCTGGTTGCTTGCTAAGGACCTTATTAGGGATTTAAGACACATTTAAAATCTTTGCCTCAGCAAGACTTTAGAGCTCCTTCAGACTCCCAGAGGGCCAGTATTAACTTTCCCATGTTTAATGTTTATTTCCAATAGGAGAGAAATAAACACATCATACATTGTAAATGCACACTCTGGGGATCAATGAAGACCAGCAACTGGAAAGGGGAGGGAGGTCCCTGGGGACTGGATGTGAATAGTTGTCTTGAAATCTGGAAGAATCAAAGAACTTGGGCAATCTCCCATGTTATTGTTTTTAGGTTCTTATATGTAAATATTTTCATATTCTTGACCTACGCTGCTCAACTTTGGTACATCCTTTGAATAAGGATTTCAATAACATGAACTTCAACCTAGCACCTCCTCCCCTTCTCTACCACCCAACTTCAAATCAAGAGCTGGGAGGCCAACCAATTCCACATGTATGGCAAATCCTGATACCAGTGAAGTGATGTCATTTTAAAACTAGTTGCTAAATCTAAAGTAGTAGGAGAAACTGTGTGGGGGAGTCTTTATTTTCATACCCTTATCCTTTCATACTGGTCAGTATGGTTAGTGCTGGGTGCTGTAACAAACAATCCCCAAAGCAACATGGTTTTATAAGACACAGGTTTATATTCCTCTTACATCACAGTTCAATGCAGGTCAGGCAGCTCTTCCTGGAGGCTCTCCTCCAAACAATAACGCAGGGATCCAAGCTCCCTGTATCTTGGGGTGCTGCCATCTGAAACGTGGCAAGCAGCTCCCTTGGAAGGCAGCTGTAGAAAAGGGAGAGAGAATACAGAGGCAGTGGGAAATGACACAGGCAGTTTCATAGCCATTGTCTACAACCCAGTAGCCTGGCCCCAGCCTAACTGTAAAGGAACCTGGGAAACTGTATATATTCCTTTGCACTCAGGAAGAAGAAAAGAAAATGAGATTTGGTGACCGTGTAGCATTGTGTCTACTGCATCTTGATTAGTTTTTTACCCATATAATAGTATGACAAACTAAAAGGCCCCTTTAGCCTCTCTCTTTCTACACCTCTCAGTCTTACCAGGATACAGGAAATGTCCATATCACTATTCCTTTCTGTAAGGCTTTGCTGAACGAATCGAAAGAGTTGTGAGCGCACACTATGAACAGAGTCACCTTTTGAGGAATACACGTACTGTGAATGCTTGTTTATGTCTCACTTATTCTCAGCATCTTAGGGAGGCAGAGCCAGCCACTTATGACCCCAACCACATCAGATTACACCAGGGGGCTGTGCATAAGGGAGAGATGGGACATGAGGCAGCTCAGACACCTCAGCTGGCTGGTGCAAACAATGCAAATAGAGATGACTCCTACTAAATTGCTCCAAAACAGTCTCATCTAATGCTCTCTTTTGTGAATCAAAAATGTGAAAGAAACAAAGAGGGATCAGGCCTTCAGCTCCAGGTTGTTATCCTGAGATACTCTGATAAATTTCCCTATTGCTGCATAGGGAAAACTGGCCGCCTTGGTAACAACAAGCCATAAGATAAACCCCACTGTTATAGATTGTCTCAGCCTATCATTTAGTTCGTAAGAGATCTTTGGTGAAGTTCCACATGGGGCCTGAGAATTTCATGGTGTACCAGTGGCAGACAAATGAAACCATGGCTCTTGCAAGGTGGGTCAAGGAAGGATGTGGGCAGGCAGGGGTTCCTAGTAATGCTGAGGTTCTTCCTACTCTAAGGAATAGGAAATTTTCCTTAATTCAATCTAGCTTCTGCTCCCTAGGAATAAGTCCCAAGTCCATTGTTCATGGCTCTTGACTCTGCTCTCTGGCAGTCCCTCCTTTTTCAATACCTTGGCTACATAAAAATTGCATTGTAGAATATGTCCTTCTAAAAGGGTGACCAATTGTCCCAATTTTCTCAAGACTAAGAGTTTTCCTGGATTGCAGGGCTAAAACCAGGGAAGTCCCAGGAAAACTTGGATGAGGTGGTCACTCTACTACCTTCTTGGCCACTGGGTAGCTTTCTTAGCCTGCTTCCTGCCTGTAGAATTTTGGAGGACCAAACAATCTTTTCACATTGGTAATAGTCAAACCTCTTTTAAATCAACCTAGTGTGCTTTGGGCAAGGTAGCTCTCTCAGAAACTTTGTTGACTTTTTGTATTTGATTCTAGACAACTCTGTGTGATAATAAGTCATATCCACAATTTGTTTTGAGATATTCAATATACTTATTAATAGTTACTTTGATATATCAAGTTTCCGATATACCAGGTCCACTGTGTCTTGCTAGGGGAAAAAAATCTATAGCTACTTCTTTAATCCTCCCAATGATCTTTTAAAAGCTTGATTCAGTCTTTCCCCAGAGGCTGAGTTTTAGTAGGCTTTTGAACTCAAAGAATTTCTCAATTTTCTCTTTTCCTGGTTGTAAATGAACAACAATTTAATTTTCCAGCCCTGAAAATTTGAAAATTTCTGGCTTCTCTGTATCTCCTCTCTATTATGCTTCCAAATCAACCAGTTCTTTTCCGAGCCCATCTCTTGCCTTTAGTATTTTATTACATACAACCTGTAATGACCAGCTCACACTGTCAACATTCTGCCTCAAAACCTCCTTACTCCTCTTACCATTTCATTAGGTGTGGTTTTTGCCTTCCAGATTTTGACAGGTGACAATTTTACCAAATGTTTTGCCACCATATAACATAGGTCACCATTTTTCCAACCTCTGTTATTATTTCCTTGCTAAATTGCTCTCTGATCCCAAAGCCACTACCATATATTAATATTTTAGGCAAAATCCTACTTCCAGTACTACCTTCCAAATTATAAAAGTTTTTACTGTGATAATTATGCATATGAAATAATTCCAAGATCTCAGTGGATAAAATAATAAACATTCAATTTCATACTCACATATTTGTAGGTAATCTGCAGTTCAGCTGAAATCAGCTAGACTTGACTGGGCTAGGCTGGACACTGCAGGGTTAGGGTCAGTTCTCCCTCATTTCTGTGTTCATCTTTGATCTCAACAAAGCTAAGCTAAGAAAGTCACCAAACCTTGCCACCATTCCTGTTGACATTCAAGGTGAGGGATCATCTAGATATAGACACTGACTGATAACTCTACTCAGCTAGCACATTAACTGCCATGTGAGTTGTATTTAACTCATGTTACTTTTGAGCCCAGGAGCTAGGGAAGCATACGTAACTCACACGTTTCTACCTTGGGAGCCACGTGAACTATTTTTCAAGTTGCATATAACTCACGCACAGAAAACGATTAAAAATAACAAATTTTTCATTAAATTAAAAAAGGATCATTTTGAAGATTTTATTCTATTTTCATCATAAAACACCACCGTGGCCCCAAGGGAAAAAAAAATTTTTTTTCTAGTGTGGCAGTCAATGTACTAGACTGAGTCATCTTATTAAAAGATTGCAGACAATTTCATCTCTTTTACTGGGGGAAAAAAAGTTATTCATTTCACGATATTTTTATTATTGCAAAAACTATTATGCTATTAGAAATTTATTTTATATGTCTGTTAACTATTGTGTGGTATAGTTTTATTTGAGATGACTAATATTTTCAGCCATTGAGACCTGCAATGAAGAAAACAAATGAGACAGGATCCAACACATGTTTATTGAGTGCCTATTACGTAAATAAGAGCTGTGATGAATATGAAAACTGTCATTGCTTTCAACAATAATAACACTAATATATAAAACTTGTATCAGGCTGGGCAGTGTTCTGAGTGCTTAATATATGGTAATACAACCTGCAAAGCAACTCTCTGAGACAGGGGCTATATTATCCCCATTTTATAGAAGAAACAGCTGTACAGGAAGATGAAGTACCTTGCCAAGCCTTACACTCCTAGTAAGTTGCAGAGCAAAGCCTTGAACCGAGGCACTTGGTCATCAAAGCCCAGACTCTTAAACCACCGCACTAGACCAGCTTCATGCTGCTCATTACCCAGTGAAACATACTATGACAGCATTGCAAAAACAAAAGACGATGGACCAAAGTGGATCAAAGAGAAAAGGACTTTTGTGTAAGGCCTGGGGATTACCATCATCAAACCTAGTTACTCACACAATGACGCCAGGAGGCAAGAGGACATGGGAAAGGTAAGTTGTAAGGGAAGGGACACATCTAGAAATGCTTAGAGCCTGGACTAACCGGGAAAGGGTAGGCTTAAGAGAAATAAGAGAAATGCCCCAGGGTGGGTCGATGGCAAAGTAATGACAGGAGAGCTCTGTGAAAACAATGGGGGAAATGGAAAGAGGTGGAATATGATTTTTTTTTTTTTTTAAATAGATCATTATTTGAGAAACTTGGCTTGGCCTGGCCTTACTATAAGATTTAACTTTTCCCACTTTTATTTCTTCTTTTAACTCACCACTGGACATTCTCAGTAAGATACAACTCTATCAACTCAAAATTAGTTTTACTAATACAGATAAATGTTCCCTGGTGACTTTCCTAGCACAGGCAAATTCATAGCATGTGGCTGCTCGCCTCTGGATGCAACTGCAGGGGAAAGATGTTGCATTAACCTGCTGCGCTAAAGACAATTACTGCTTCAATCTCACCTAATCTCCGGAAGGGGTTTGGAATGATTTCTCTCTTTGTGCTATTGTCAATGAGAAGAGACACGTGAAAAGTATCGTAGGAATTTTCACGTCACTGGGTAAATGTTAGTTGTGACTGTGTAGATTTCAAGTAGATGATAGCTTTATTTTCAAATATTACTCTGGCTGAAGACGAAGTTCTATTGAAATATCTTAGAGACAGTTTCTAGCTAATCCCAAGAGTGTAAGGATCAGATAGGTAATGTAGCATACCCAGGACAAGCTGATGGAGATCCAGGGTCAGGGTCTCCTTAGAAAGCTCAAAATCATTCAATTGTTCAACAAGTATTTATTGAGTGCCTACTCTGTACCCGGGACTGTTCTACGTGATGGGTATTCAGGGTCGAACATGATAGACAAGACTCTCCAACCAAAAGCAAGTACTCTCAAGCCAAACTACTTGGATTCAAATCTTGGTTTTTCAGCCAGGCACAGTGGCTCATGCCTGTGATCCTAGCACTCTGGGAGGCGTGGGAGGGAGGATCGCTTGAGGTCAGGAGTTCGAGACCAGCCTGAGCAAGAGCGAGACCCCGTCTCTACTAAAAATAGAAAGAAAATTAGCTGGGCGTCATGGTGTGCACCTGTAGTCCCAGCTATTCAGGAGGCTGATGCAGGAGGATCACTTGGGCCCAGGAGTTTGAGGCTGCTGTGAGCTAGGCTGATGCCACAGCACTCTACCCAGGGCAACAGAGTGAGACTCTGTCTCACAAACAAACAAACAAAACAAATCTTGGTTTTTCCACTTACAAGCTAGGTGAACTTGAGAAAGTTTCTGTCCCTCCATGTCCCCAACTGAAAAAAGTATATGAGGGTTTCTATGAGGATGTGAGGATTAAATGAGTTAATATTGCCAAAACACTTAGAGCAATACCAGGCTCATCGTAATGCTATAGAAAGGCTTATTAAATAAATG
>CAUYPO010046217.1:0-28807 GCA_963574435.1 Cheirogaleus major
ATGGATAACAGACATTAAAAGGCAAGTTTAAAAGGAGAAATAGAGATGGCCAATAAATATTTGAAAAGGTGATGGTATTATTTATACTCAAGTAAGTGAGAATAATAAAATGAATTTTTCCTAATCAGATTATCAAAATTCTGGGAAAATTGGTAACTTGCTCTTGGCTGTGCAAAGATAAATCAAAGAACACGTATCCTCTTGAAAGATCACAGAGTTTGATGCGGTGGCTCACGCTGATAATCCTAGTACTCTGGGAGGCCGAGGTGGGAGGATCGCTAAAGGTCAGGAGTTCGAGACTAGCCTGAGCAAGAGCGAGACCCCGTCTCTACTAAAAATAGAAAGAAATTAATTGGCCGATTAAAAATATATTGAAAAAATTAGCTAGGCATGGTGGGGCATGCATGTAGTCCCAGCTACTCAGGAGACTGAGGCAGAAGGATTGCTTGAGCCCAGGAGTTTAAGGTTGCTATGAGCTAGGCTTATGCCATGGCACTATAGCCCTGGCAACAGAGTGAGACTCTGTCTCAAAAAAAAAAAAAAAAAAAAAATCACAGAATTTGATGACAAATTGAGAAGATATGACAGTATATGATTACAACTTAAACATGCTTATTTTTTGACATTTTAATTTTTCATTTCAAAATATTTTGAATAATCAAAGAGGAGGTTGAGGTCTACATAAAATTTTCTTTATAGGATTGGTATTATTGAATAATATATAAAATTAAGTATTATTTAGAATAGGTGAACATAGATAATCAATTCTTTGGCATACTGCAGAGACATGAAGTGAGATGGACTAGATCACAACAATGCTAATAATAAATAAAAATAACTAATGCTTAGTAAGTCTTTATCAGTACCCTACAATTTTCCCAATGCTATATGTATTACCTTGTTTAATTGCTGAAAAACTCATGTGAAAATCATTAGATAGGCCGGGCGTGGTGGCTCACGCCTATAATCCTAGCACTCTGGGAGGCCGAGGCGGGCGGATCGCTCAAGGTCATGAGTTTGAAACTAGCCTGAGCGAGATCCTTTCCCTACTAAAAATAGAAAGAAATTAATTGACCAACTAAAAATATATACAGAAAAAATTAGCCAGGCATGGTGGCACATGCCTGTAGTCCCAGCTACTCGGGAGGCCGAGGCAAAAGGATTGCTTGAACCCAGGAGATTGAGGTTGCTGTGAGCTAGGCTGACGCCACAGCACTCTAGCCTGGGCAACAGAGTGAGACTCTGTCTCAAAAAACAAAACAAAACAAAAAAAAAATAACTTGTTACTTGGCCCCAATTTTTGAGAAATAAAATCCCTTATAAATCCCTGAAGTCAAATATTTTACTAACAGCTGTGTAAAATGTTGATCAAGGAGAGCGTTTTCCTTTTACCTCATGTTGTAAATCAAAAGGCTCAATAAAAACGTATCTACTGTCTTGAAAAAGAAAACCAGAAATACTAATACATGCAACAACATGTATGAACCTTGAAAACATGCTAAGTAAAAGAGGTCAGTCATAAGAGGCCATTTATTATATGATTCCATTTATCTGATATATATAGAATAGGCAAATCTATAGAAACAAAAAGTAGATCAGTGTTTGCCTATGGCTGGTAGGCGTGGAATGTAGGGTGTGACTGTTAATGCGTATAGGATTTCTTTCTGAGGTGACGAAATGTTCTGAAATTAGATAGTGAAGATGGTTGCACAACTCTGTGAATGTACGAAAAACCACAGAATTACATACTTTAAATTGGGTGAATTTTGTGGTTAAATTGAATCTCAATAAGGCTGCTATTTTTAAAAATATATTAATACAGAAAAGGGAAACCATTTTTGAAGACATGTCCAGGGAATGTATAAGTAAGAAGGCTGATACATACTATTAAAGAATTGTCTTTGAACTCATTTTTTTCATTCTTTTCCATGTATAATCTACCAATAAAAACTACATCCTTAGAAAAGAATAAGATGGCAAATCCAAGATGAAGAAATGTGGAATAAAATGTGTAAAACATTTATTTCCCCTGTTGATTTAGATTCAAAGCTAAAGAGTCATTTAGATAACCTTTGTATTTCTGTAATATTTAGTGCAATACCAAATTTCAGTAACTAGTGTTTAGGAAATTGATGGCATGAAAGCAAATGACAGCTCTGTTTTCTTCCCCAGAACTGGGTATATTCATTGCCCAGTCAATTATCCAGCCACATTAAAAATATATATTCTGGCTGGGCACGGTGGCTCATGCCTGTATTTCTAGCACTTTGAGAGGCTGAGGCGGGAAGATTGCTTGAGGCCAGGAAGTGAAGACCAGCCTGGGCAACATAGCAAGACTCTGTCTCTACAAAAATGAAAATTTTTCAAAAAATTAGCCAGGCATGGTGGTACACACCTGTAGTCCTAGCTACTCATGAACAGAGGTGGGAAGATCACTTGAGCCCAGGAATTTCAGGGGTTTGAGGCCACAGTGAGCTACAATGATGACACAGCACTTGAGTCTGGATGACAGAGCAAGACCCTGTCTCTAATTATGTATATATAGTGCACAGGGTCAAGACTACCTGCCACTCCGGACAATTGAGGTTGGGCCGGGGCTACAGAGGCACCATTGATATTCTAGCGGATGTTGCACAATTCTAATTGTGCAGTGCACAGACCATGCAGGCATACACAGTGGCTCTGCACAGGGTGGCATTTTCCCTTTTTACAATCAGGAAAGCAAATTGCTACTGATAAACATTTCTAGGTACCTTGAGAAAGAAGAAGGGATTATGAGCAGATACATAGTAACCCTGTTTTAGTGGCTCAACAAAGACTGGTCTGAGTGAACTTGTTCTACTGATTTTTATGGACTTTAAATAGATGCTTGGGAAAGGCGGGTTTTAAAGTGGTATACAAAGTGAAAAGATTGAATTCACAATCATTTCCCCAAGGAACAGCTTGTAGGAGGACCAGAGAGGACTCCCAGCCAAGATTGGCTCAGCAGGGGTTCTGGCAGTTAGAAAAAAAGACCTCTCTTGAGAGCTCAAGATTAGGTGACACCACTTCTTTGCAAATTTTACCAGCTGACAGATCATGAAATACATCATGTCTCACCCACTAAAGCACAAAAGGCTAGTTGCGATCAATGAGGTTTCCCCACAAATAGGAAAAAAAAAAAACAAGTCCAACATGCAGTTTATATTACGGGGCAATATAGCAGTTAACTACGCTTTCACAAGAAATATACTTTCCCGTCTATTAAATGTCCTTACCAGTTTCTTTATCACTGTCCTACCAAGTGGTGGATGTATCTCACTGATTTGGTCATTGAGCTGGGAGAGGGTATCTATGTTTTCATGTTCATTTTCACTACCATTGTATCCTGTTGATTCTTATTCACTGCCATGTTGATGCCTGAGCTTGTTTTTCTCTTCTTGCCCACTACTTGGTCATATTACATGTAACAATAACAAGAATTTTTTTTCTAACATCTTATGGGGGTGGCTGGAAAGATGCGTCATTCAGCCCTAAAGAACACAATGTCAAAAAGTAGTTTGAGGCTAAAACGAAAATCTTTTTTTGTCAAAGGAAACAAGTTTCTCAATGCCAGCTGGTGAACATAATTGGTTCTCTGGTGGCATTATTCACAGCTTTCCCTCTGTGTATCTCTCTCCCTTTTTTTTTTTTTTTTTCCTTTAGATACCTTCCATCTTGCTTGTTAAAAGCAAAGGATATTTCAGAGAATTGGAATTCATTAGTCTTCCTAACAGAGGGAGTCTATTTAGATCTAAATTGGTGGTTAGCAAATATACAGATAATTCCCCCACATTCTTATTTATCTTCCCCAGTTCCGGAGACTATAGAAACAGATGCCTCAACGTCTGGCTGGGAGGCTCTAGTCAATGGACTGGAATACAAAGGTATCTGGGATTCGGAATTGACAAAACTCAATAGAAACAAATTGAAACTCTTCACTGTTGAGTGGATTATCTCTATAATCAGATTTCCCTAAGGTACTCATAATACCCAGAAATTCTAAGACTGTAGTCTTTTATATAAACAAAACAGGAGGCAAAACATTATAATGGAAGCGAGGTGCTGGGCTGAAAGCTCTTCATTCCAAACAAAAGTTACCAGCAGTTCAGCGGCTGGCAGATGCATCCAACAAGTTATCTATTCACATTGAAAGTGTCCTTGTCGGTGCAGAATCTGTGAGCGATTTTTTATCAAGTCCTTCAAAACTGTCCTTGCCTCTCTGGACCTAATTTTAGACTTGGCCCACCTACACGTAATAGAGACATTTGTGACGCACACTCAGAAAAGCCAAGTAAGTCATTTATGAAGACAATCCTAGAATTGGTACTTATATATTTTTAATCCATCCCTTCCTTTGACAAGTTTCAATCCAGTGTCTTGCAAGTAAAATATACTGTGCCACAGGGAAATACATACAAATATGAGTAACAAAGTCCTTCCCTCCAGTATCCTATAATAAGTTAGGGTATGTGACATTTTAACAAAGAACTATGTGCATTAAGAAATACACAGACTTAAGTGGATTTAAAGGAGGAAGACATCACTGTTAAGTTGGGGAATTGAAGGACATTTCTTTCAGGAGCTGAGATTTGAAGGACTATAATATTTTGCAGACAGAGAATGAAGATAAAGACGTTAGTGGGAGAAATAGTAGAATGAACGGCATATAGGTAGGAGACCACATGAGGTCCAGGTTGGCTGTTACAGTACTGAGTACATGGAGAAGATAAGGTAGGACAGTATACAGGGATAAAACTAGAGGGATAGAACACAAGAATTTTCCTGATTTCTGCATATTCAATAATATGATACGTCTAACATATTTTAGTAACAAATGAGTATATTCTATTAATAAACAAGTGGGGAGAAAACACATCTTTAGAAAAATAATGGTGTTCTCCTTACTTACCATAAGGAATCTGATTTTACTTTCTTTTGTCAGGGTAGGAAGAAAAGTTAGAGAAAAATTTTCAATTTGACACTTTTGTTCCAAGGGAAAACATTAATATAAAGACCTTACACCTTTTCTATTTATCTCCAAATAAGCCTGTAAAGCAAAGCCTGAGCAATCTTACTTTATCTTAATCAATATGAAGTCAGAAAGTAGAAGGATGAGGAGAGATCAAAAAAGCAGCCTTAATCCCTTACTCCAGGCTGATTATACCTCTGCCGTGGGGTTGCACCGGGCATGGTTCCTGTTGCGTGTTTGTATGCAAATCATGCTTCTACCATTGGACAATGTCTGGTAAGCAGTACAATCATAACAACCCACTGACAGCTAAATGGCCAGGAGTAATATCTCTTTTAACCAGGTGAAGAAATAACCCCAGGAAATTAAGCCACCAAAAATTCTAGATCAATATCCAATTAGAAAAGAGACTTAAAGAAGTTTTCTGTTAGAACTGTGTAAGATGAGGCCTTTTGGCATGGAGGTATTTCCTGGCATTTAATTAAACAATATTTTCTAAGATCTTAGGGCTAATTCTTTAATAGGTGGAAAAATAAAAACTGCAATTTGTTGTCAAAAAGGGAGAATTTGGCTGGG
Organism: Cheirogaleus major; assembly: GCA_963574435.1. Taxonomy (NCBI): domain Eukaryota; kingdom Metazoa; phylum Chordata; class Mammalia; order Primates; family Cheirogaleidae; genus Cheirogaleus; species Cheirogaleus major. The sequence goes on from CAUYPO010046217.1 coordinate 5,567, forward strand.
CATGATGGCTCACGCCTGCAATCCCAGCACTTTGGGAGGCTGAGGGATCACCTCAGCCCAGGAATTTGACACTAGCCTGGGCCAGACCTCATCTCTACAAAAAATTTAAATAATAAAAATAGCTGGGTATGATGGTGTTTGCCTTTAGTGCCTTTAGGAGGCTGAGGCAGGAGGATCACTCTAGCCAGGAGTTTGAGGCTGTAGTGAGTTATGTTCATGCCACAGCACTCACTCCAGCCTAGGTGACAGAGCAAGACCTGTCTCTAAAAATAAATAAATAAATAAATAAAATTTTTTTAAAAGGAGGAATTTTTGGTACCATTTAAATATTCACATTTACTAAGAAACAATTGATTAGGGGTTTATCTAAGTTGGGGGGAAATTATACCAAAGTAATCTGAATCAGTAAAAAAAACCAAAAAGCAAAATTTAAACCCTATACTCTAAGGTTCAAATTTATTTTTTCATCAATTTCAATGTCTAATTCTCAGTCAAAAAAATCAGAGATTTTATGATTCACTGCTAGCAGTGAGACAGAAACAGGAAAACACCTCTATTAAAGTAAATTAAAGAGGAGTCATTAAAGTATTTTAACAAACTACATTAAAATAATAACATTATATTGTGGGGTATTTATGTATGTAAATGTAAAATTGCAGTTCAAAGTAGCACAAAGGATAGGGGAGTAGGTAAATGGAATTTTACTGTTGTAAATTTTGTACATTTTATGTGAAATATAATGTTAATTCTAAGTACACTGTGTAATAAGCTAATGATGAATATGGAAATCCCTAAGTCAAAGTCTAAAAAATAATACAAAATGGAAGTTTAAAAGCTAATAAGGAACTAAAATCAGATATTAAAAATATTTTTTAAATATTTTATTCTTTTTAACATTTATTTAAAATTTTTAAATTGCCTAAAATAAGGCAGGATATAAGGAACAGAACAAAAAACAGATGGGACAACTAGAAAGCAAATAACAAGATGGTATTGGCAAATGGACTAAACATTTCAATTAAAATGCATAGATTGTCAGACCAGCTTTAAAAAAACAATAACCTGGAATACTACTCAGCGGTAAAGAGAAATGAATGTGTGTATTGGTACACACAACACCACAGATGAACATTAAGGTAATTATCCTAAAGGGAAAAATCCAATCTCAAAGGTTATATATTATAAAATTCCATTTGTATAATATTCTTGAACTAATGTAAAGATCGAGAAGAGATTAGTGGTTGCCAAGGGCTAGGAATTAGCAGGGAGAAGGGAATGTGGCTATAAAGGATTCTTGTGGCGATGGTACTGCTATGTACTTTGATTGTGGTGGTGGTTACACAAAGCTACATACATAATAAGATTACATAGAGCTACACACACACACACACAAATGAGTACAGATAAACTAGAGAAATCTGAATAAGCTCTGTAGATTATAGCAATGTAATTTTTCAATATCAAGACTGTACTATATTTATGCAAGTTGTTAATAGTGGGAGAGGTTGGGTAAAGGGTGCATAGGACCTTCCTATAAATTTCTTTGAAATTCCCTGTACATTTATAATTACTTCAAAATAAAAAGTTGAAACAAACAAAAAAGCAAGACCTAACTACATGTTGTCTGCAAGAAATGACTTCAAATACAAATGACACAGATAGATGAACAATAAAAGAATGGCAAAGGAAACACCATGCAAAAAGAAAGCATAAGAAAAACTTCAAGAAAGGGAATATTATTACAAATGAAGAGGGGCATTTCATTAAGATCAAAGGACCAGTTCATTAAGAAGATATACAATCCTAAATGTGTATGCACCTATAATAACGGCTTCAAAAAACACATGAAGCAAAAGTTGGTAGAACCAAAGAGAAATAGACGAACTACAATAATTGGGGATTTTAATATCCCTCTCTATGAAATTAATAGAACAGAACAAAAAAAGCCCAAACAGGTTATAGAAGCTTTTAACAACATTATCAACCGTATTTATTGAATTGATATTTGTAGAGCAGCACACCGTTCTATTCAGCATTGTATTTTAGGTCCTAGCCAGTGCAGCAAGGCAATAAAAAGAAACAAAGGTAGGCCAGTGCCGTGACTCACGCCTATAATCCTAGCACTGTGGGAGGCCAGGGTGGGAGGATCATTTGAGGATCACAGAAGTTCGAGGTCAGCCTGAGCAAGAACAACTGCCTGTCTCTACTAAAAATGGAAAAAATTAGCCCGACGTGGTGGCAGGCACCTATAGCCCAGCTACTCAGAAGGCTGAGGCAGGAGGATCGCCTGGGCCCAGAAGTTTGAGGTTGCAGTGAGCTCTGACGGCGCCACTGCACTCTAGCTGGGGTGACAAAGCAAGACTCTGCCTCAAAAAAAAAAAAAAGGAAACAAAAGTATAAAGATTGGAAAGAAGTAAAACTGCTTTTACTCACGAACATGATCTTCTACATAGAAAATCTGGAAGAATCTACCCAAAAAGGCCTCTAAAACTAAATAGAGATGTCAATCACAGGATTCAAGGCCAATATCTACAAATAAATTGTAATTTTGTATGCTAGCAACAAACAGCTAGATTAGAATTCAAAATACCATTTATTTATTTATGTATTTTATTTTTGTTTATTTCAGCATAATATGGGGGTACAAATGTTAAGGTTACATACATTGCTCTTCCCTTCCCTCCCCCCTCAAGTCAGAGCTTCAAGCATGTCCATCCCCCTGACAATGCACATCGCACTTATAATGTATATATATACCCATCCCCAGCTCCCCCCTCCCCAAAATGCCATTTATAATAGCAACAAAAATGTGAAATACTTAAGGATTAATTTAGTCAAACATACGTAAAACACTGAAACTACAAAACATTAATAAAAGGAATTAAAGAACTAAGCAAATAGAGAGACATACTGTACTCATGAAGTGGATGACTCAATATTGTTAAGATGTCAATTCTCCTCAAATTGACCTATAGATTCAATGCAGTATCAATCAAAATTCCAGAAGATTTTTGTGGAAACTCATGAGTCAGTTCTAAAGTTTATATGGAGGTAAAAAGGATCTAGAAAAGTCAAAAACAATTTTGAAAAAGAACAAGATTGGAAGACCCACTATCAAGACTTCTATAATGCTACGGTAATCAAGAGCACGTGGCAGTGGAATAAGTAGAAACATAGAGATTAGTTGCATAGAACAAAGTCTAGAAATAAGCTCAAAGTATATGAAGAATTCTTGCAACTTAATAATAAAATAATAACTCAGCTTTGAAAATGAATAAAAGATCTGAGCAGAAATATTACCAAAGAAGATATACAGTTGGAAAATAAGCACATGACAAGATGCTCAACATTAGTCTTTAGGGAAATAAAAGTTAAAAACCACATTGACATACTACCACAAACCTACTAGAATGGCTAAAATTTAAAAAGTTGACAATCTCAAGGGCTGATAATTATGTGGAGGAACTGAAACTCTCATACATTGTGAGTGAAATGATGAAATACAAAATGGTACAGCCACTTTGGAAAACAGTTGGACAGTTTTTTATAAAATTAAATATAGATTTAGCATACAATTCAGGAATATCACACCTAAGCATTTATCAAGGACAAATGAAAACGTATGCTAAAGTGTGTAGCAGCTTTATTAGTAATTTCCCCCAAAAGGAAACGACACACATGTAAATAGGTAGACAATGATAAACAACAATAAGCAAATTGTGTTTCATTTGTACAATGGAATACTACTACTGAAAAATGCAATAGTATGGATGAATCGCAAAGGTACTATGCTAAGTGATAGAATCCATATGTGAAAGGTAAAATACGATAGGATTCCACTTATATGACATTCTGTATAAGCCAAAACTACACATGAAAAAAAAGAAAAAAAACAGATCAGTGGTTGCCAGGGACTAGGAGTAGAGGGAAGAGAATGGCTTTAAAAGATAAATTTTATTCTAGGTAATTTATACCTCAATTTTAAAATGCATCAAAATGTGCCATATATAGATAAAGTAGTGTTTAGAGGGAAATTTATAGCTTTGAATGCTTATATTAGAAAAGAGAAAAAATTTAAAATCAAGTATCTAAGTTTCCACTTTAAGAACTTAGATTGGGCTCAGTGGCTCACACTTGTAATCCCAGAGCTTTGGGAGGCCAAGGTGGGAGGATCGCTGAGATCAGGAGTTAGACATCATTTTGGGCAACAATTATTTTTTAAATTCTGATTTATTTATTTATTTATTTCCCCCAGCATGGGCTTATTTATTTATTTATTATTTCAGAAAATTACGGGGGTATAAACATTTTGGTTACACGAATTACTTTTGTACAGTTTGAGTAAAAGTTATAAGTGTGTCCATCACCCAGATAGTATGGATTGTACCCGTTGGATGTAAATTTACCTGTCCCCTCCTCTATCCTCCCACCTGCTTCATTTCCATTGAATTTTACTACCATATGTACACATGAGTGTTGATCATTTAGTTCCAATTTAATAGTGAGTATGTGTAGTGTTTGTTTTTCCATTCTTGTGATACTTCACTTAGAAGAATCGTCTCCAGTTATATCCAGGTTGTTATAAAAGGTATTAGTTCATCATTTTTTATGGCTGAGTAATACTCTATGGTATACATATACCACATTTTATTAATCCACTCATGTATTGATGGGCACTTGGGTTGTCTCCACATCTTTGTCATTGTGAACTGTGCTGCTATAAACATTTGAGTGCAAGTGTCTTTTTCATAAAATGTCCTTTTTTCCTTTGGGTGAATACCCAGTAGTGGGATTGCTGGATCAAATGGTAGGTCTACTTTTAGTTCTTTGACATATCTCCATACTATTTTCTATAGAGGCTGTACTAGTTTGCAGTCCTACTAACAGTGTATGAGTGTTCTTATCTCTCTGCATCCACACCAGCATTTGTTGTTTTGGGAGTTTTTGATAAAAACCATTCTCGCTGGAGTTAAGTGATATCTCATTGTGGGTTTGATTTGCATTTCCCTGATGATTAGAGACATTGAGCATTTTTTCATATGTTTATTGGCCATTAGTCTATCTTCTTTTGAAAAGGGCAACAAATTTTTAAAAATTAATCAGGCATAGTGGCACACACCTGTAGTCCCTGCTACTTGGGAGGCTGAGGCAGGAGGATCACTTGAGCCCAGGAATTTGAGTCTGCAGTGAGCTATGATCATGCCACTATACACTACAGCCTGGGCAACAGAGAGAGACTCTGTCTCAAAAGAAGAAAGAGAGAGAGAGAGAGAGAGAGAGAAAGAGAAAGAGAGAAAAAGAAAGAAACAATTAGATAAAGAAGAATAAATTAACCCAAAGTCAGCAGAAGAAAAGAAATAAAGATAACAGCAGATATCAGTGAGTTAGAAAATAAACAATAGAGAAAATTACAAAATCCAAATTTGGTTCTTTGAAAAAATAAATAAAATTGATAAAACTATGACAAGAGTGATCAAGGGAAAATAAGAGAAAGCACAAATTACCAATATGAGGCACAAAAGAAGCCATACCAGTAGAGATCCTATAGACGTTGAAAGAATAAAAAGGGAAAATTATAAATGACTTTGAGCCAATACATTTGACAAATTGAATAAAAGAGACAAATTCCTTTAAAAATTATACATTATCAGAACTGACACAAGAAAAAAGTTGAAAATCTCAACATCTCTGCATGTGTTAATAAAATTGAATTTATACTTGAATATCTTCCCACAAAGAAAACTCTAGTCCCCTTTGATTTTACTAGTAAATTCTATCTGACATTAAGAAAGGAAAAATACTCATATTCTACAACTTCTTCAGAAAATTGAGGAGGGAACAATTCTCAACTAGTTTTATAAGGCCAACATAACCATGACACCGAAAACCAAACAAGAAAAGAAAACTTTCTGGGGAATAAGGCTAAGTGTCAAAAACAAAATTTAAAAAAGAAAAGAAACCTGTAGCCTAATGCCCCTCATTAACATAGATGTAATATATATTAATTAGAAAATAAAATTCATATATATATATATGGATACTATATCAAGATCAAGTGTGGTTTATCCCATATGTGCAAGGCTGATTTAACATTTGAAAATCAATCAATATAATTTAACACATTAACTAAATAAAAGAGAAATATTATTTGATCATCAAAATATAGGATTAAAAAACATTTGGCATAATGCAATACACATTTGTAATTTCAAAAAATTCTTATCATGCAAGAAATAGCAGGAAACTTCCTCAACCTTATAAAGAACACCTATGAAAAATCCATAATTAACATTATACTTAATGGTGAAAGACTTTTTCCTAACAATGGGAATAAGCAAGAATGTTTGCTCTCACCACTTCTATTCAACCTTGTAGTCACAGTCTTAGACAATGCAATAAGGCAAGAAAGAAAGAATAAAGAGCATATAGATTACCAAGGAAGAAGTAAAACTATTAGCAGATGATATGATTGTATATGAAGAAAATATTAATTTACAAAAATACTACTATAATTAATAAGTGAATTCAGCAAGGTCACAGGATACAAAGTCAACTTACAAAATCAAACATTTCTATATAGCAACACATAACTAGAAAATAGAAAACTTTAAATAGTATTTATAGCGGCATCAAAAACACTTCAGGATAAATTTCATGAAATATATGTAAAATTTCTACACTGAAAACTACAAAACACTGCTGAAGATCTAAATAAATGGAGAGATATATCATGTTCAAGAATTGGAAAACTCAATATTGTTAAGATGTCAACTCTCCTTTAAATTGATCTGTAGATACCACACCATTCTCAACAAACTACCAGTAGGCTTTTTAAAAAATAGAAATATACAAGTCGATTCCAAAATTGATGTGGAAATGCAAAGGACCTAAAAAGAGAAAAAAAATCTTTAAAATAAAGAACAAATTTAGAGGACTTACACTACCTGGTTTCAAGAGAAACAGACTGACGCTTATACAATCAATTTAATTTTTGACCAAACCAACCAAAGCATTTCAATGGGGGAAAGAAAAGCTTTTTTCAAAAGATGGTGCTTGGCCAGGCATAGTGCTCACACCTGTAATCCTAGCACTCTGGGAGGCTGAGGCGGGAGGATCACTTGAGGTCAGCAGTTACAGACCAGCCTGGGCTACATAACAAGACCCTGTCTGTACCAAAAATAGAAAAATTAGCCAGGCATGGTGGTTCACACCTGTAGTCCCAGCTACTCGGGAGGCTGAGGCAGGAGGATGGCTTGAGCCCAGGAGTTTGAGGTTGCTGTGAGCTATGTAGACGCCACGGTACTCAGGGCAACAGAGTGAGACTTTATCTCAAAAAAAAAAGAAAAAGAAAAAATCAAAAAGAAAGATGGTACTGAAATAACTCTTATCTAAATGTAAAAAATAAAACAAAAACAAACACACAGACAAAAAATCTTAACATGTCTCACACCATCACAACAATTAATTTTCAATAGAATGTAGACTTAGGCCCAGTGCAGTGGCTCTTGCCTATAATCCCCACACTTTGGGAGGCCGAGGTGGGAAAATTGCTTGAGGCCAGGAGTTACAGACCAGCCTAGGCTACATAGTGAGACCTCATTTCTAAAAAAATAAAAAAATTAGCCAGGCATGGTGTCGTACACCTGTAGAGCCAGCTACTCAGGAGGCTAAGACAGGAGGATCACTTCAACCCTGGAGTTTGAGGTTGCAGTGAGTTATGATTGTACCACTGCTCTCTAGTCTGGGTGACAGGGAGATCCTATCTCAAAAAAAAGAGTAGATCATAGACCTAAATTTAAGAGCTAATCATGATAAAACTTATGGCAGAAGATATAGGAGAATATCTTTGTAATATTGAGCAGCAAAGATTTTTTAGAAAGCGCCCAGAAAGCACTAACTATAAATAAAGAGTTGATAAAAATGAACCTTGTCTTAGTCTGTTCTCTGTTGCTAAAACTGAAGACCTGAGACTGTGTAACTTATGAAGAAAATAAATTTAATTTTTATAGTTCTGGAGGCTGCAAAGTTCAAGGTCGAGGGACCACATCTGATGAAGGCCTTCTTACTGCATTATAAGGTGGCACAAGGCATCACATGGCAAGAGGGCAAGAGCATGTCAGCGCAGGTCTCTCTTCCTCTTGTTATTTTTTTCTTCCTCTTGTTATTAAGCCACCATCCTAATTACCTCCCAGGGGCCCCATTTCCAGATGCCATCAACATATGAATTAGGAGATGAAATTTGGGGGACACACTCAAACCATAATGGACTTCATCACATTTTTAAATTTCTGTTCATCCTAAAACCTATTAAGAAAGTGAGTAGGTAAGACACAGACAGGGAATAAGCATTTGCAAGTCATAGCTGACGAAAGATTTGTGCCCACAATATAGAAATAGCTCCTATAAATCTATAATAAAAAGACCAATGACCCAATAAAAAAAATGGGAAAAGGCTTAAACAGGCACTTCACAAAGAAAGATCTGTAAGTAGCCAATAAACACATGAAAAAGAGCTCAAAATCATTAGCCATCAGGGAAATAGAAATTAAAACCACAATGAAATACCATTACACCCTTATTAGAATGGCTAAAATTTAAAAAACTGGTAACACTAAATATTGGTGAGGATATGAAGCCACAGGAACTCTCATAGCTTATTGGTGGGAATTTAAAATGTACCACCTTTACTCATTACGTGTGAATTAAAAAAAAGGAAAAAGAAAATAAAATGTACCCCAACTTTGAAAATCAGTCTAGCAGTTTCTTATTAAGGGTACACCCACCTCTGACCCAGTTATTCAACTCCTAGGTTTTACTTAAGACAAATGGAAACATATACCAAAAAGACTTGTACAAAGATGTTCACAGCAGCTTTATTCATAATATCCTAAAACTGGAAATGACCCAAATGCCTATCAACAGGAGAGTAGATAAACAAATCATGGTATAGCCATAACTGAATACTACTTATCAATGAAAAGGAACAAACTACCAATACACACAACAGCATAAGGGAACCTCAAAATCATTATGCTGAGTGAAAAAGCCAGACACAGTAGAGTACATGCAATAAAATTTCATTCATATGAAGTTCTGGAACTGGCAAAACTAATCACTGATGCAAGAAATCAGAATGGCATTTGTCTCTGTGGGTGGAGGGGAGGTGGATGGACTAGGGAGAGAATTAGGGACCTTTCTGAGGCAATGAAAATCCCTGGTATCTTGATAGAGATATGGATTATATGGGTGCATGTTATTATCAAAACTGATCAGTCTGTACATATAAGATCTGTGCATTTCAATACATGTATGTTATACCTGAATCAGAAAAAAAGTTTTGAGAAGTACATTGAAAAACAATTACAAAATCTACTTTAACAAAACAGGCACAGTAAAGTCTGTTTTTAAGAGAAATCAAAATAAATCTGGGACCTATTGATATTGAAGACTTTGTAATAATTAGGAAAAAGGAGGAAGAGAGAAAGGCGGTAATTGTCAGGGTCCTCACTTTTTGCCAGTTTACTAAAACTCTGCTAACTACAGGCATGTCCTCATTCCACTCCCATGACCTATCTTTCAGATACAGTAGGAAATGGATGCTTTCATAAACACACCCTCCCACCACTCTCAGCAAACACTTTAGGTATAAAAGCCCTATTATAAACTCAAGATATCCAGGCTTTTTTTTCTCTTTCTTTAAAATTTCAGACAATAAGTAGTGGATCTCTGGCTAAATCTACATTATCTAACATTATCACTGACAAATGTGAACCGTAGGGAAAAATACCTATTACCATTTTTTGGGTTCAGCAACTTTCATGAAATATGTACTGTGATTTATGACAATTCTTAAAACATCTTTATTTCGTGCAACTCATATTTCTAGACGATTTGCCTCTCACAATGTACATCGGGGACTACAAAGCATAATTTGCCTAATAAATATGTTATCTCATACTAACTGCTAAATTGAATCTAGCACAACTTCCCTGAGTCTCAAGAATATAACCTCTCCTAGACTTCTGCATAAACTGCAGGTAGTTTTAAAATAAGGTAACAACAGAGAAGGGGTGGGGCTAGATGGCCGAATAGAAACCCCCAGCGATCATCCATCTGCATAAACCCCAAATTCAACAACTATCCACACAAGCAAGCACTTTCAGAAGAACTAAAAATCAGTTGACTGATCTTACTATCTGGTTTTAACATTATTCAAGGCAAGCGGCACAGAAGAGGGCAGAAAAGACAATCTTGCATTGCCTGCACCCCCCACGCCTTCCCCCAGCAGTGCCTTGCTAGCACGCCTTGTGAAGAGAAAACCCGTGTGCTCCAGAGAGGGAGAGTGAAGTGATTGTGGGACTTCACATTGAAACTCAGGGCCATTCTGGCACAGGGGGACCCAGCACAAGGCAGAATTCTGCCGGTACCCACGGAAGAAGCATTTAGATCAGCCCAGTCAGAGGGAAACCCTATGCCCTGAAACCTGAGATCTGGCTAGCCCCACCACCGGCCGACAAAAAGCAGCCTGGGAACTAGACTAAATCCATCAGGCAGTCAGGCCATAAAGGCTGCTGTCCTTGGGCAATTCCTGCAGCTGTGTTGGCTCACAGCCATTGGACTTGAGGTGCATGTGACCCAGTGAAACATCAGCAGCAGTGGCCAAGCCAGCGCCTGTGTCACCCCTCCCCCAACTACAGGCAGTACGGCTCAGGGAGTCTTCTTCCACTTGCAGAAAGGAAAAGGAAGAGCTCAGAGGACTTTGTTTTGCAACTTCAGAAGTAGCTAAGCCACAGTAAAATAAAGTACCAAGCAGACTCCTGAAACTCCTGAGTCTAGGCCTTCATTCCTGGACGGCATTTCTTTTTTCTTTTTTTTTTGAGGCAGAGTCTCACTCTGTTGCCCCAGCTAGAGTGCCGTGGTGTCAGCCTAGCTCACAGCAACCTCAAACTCCTGGGCTCAAGTGATCCTTCTGCCTCAGCCTCCAGAGTAGCTGGGACTACAGGCATGTGCCACCATGCTCGGCTAATTTTTTCTATATATTTTTAGTTGACCAATTAATTTGTTTCTATTTTTAGTAGAGACAGGGTCTTGCTCTTGCTCAAGCTGGTTTTGAACTCCTGACCTTGAGCGATCCACCCGCCTCGGCCTCCCAGAGTGCTAGGATTACAGGTGTGAGCCACCGCGCCCGGCCCCTGGACGGCATTTCTAGACCTACCCTGGGCCAGAAGGGAACATGCTGCCTTGAAGGGAAGGACCCAGTCCTGGCAGCATTCACCACCTGCTTAATAAATAACCCTTGGGCTTTGAGTAAACATCAGAGGTAGCCAGACAGCAGTCACCACTTGAGCCCAGGAGTTTGAGGTTGCCGTGAGCTAGGCTGATGCCAGGGTGCTCTAGCCCAAGCAACAGAGTGAGACTCTGTCTCAAAAAAAAAAAAAAAAAGAACTTATGGCACATTTATACACTGGAATATTACATAGCCACAAAAAGAATGAAATCCTGCCATTTGCAACAACTTGGATGGAACTGGAGAACACTATGTTAAGTGAAATAAGCTAAGCACAGAAAGACAAATCTTGCATGTTCTCACTCATATGTGGAGCTAAATATTAAAAACAATTGATCTCATGGAGTCAGAGAGTAGAATTATGTCACCAGAGGCTGGGGAGGGTAGGGGAACAGGGGATAAAGTGGGATGGTTAATGTGTACAAAAATAATATTAGATAGTTAGATAGAATGAACAATATTGGATAGCACAGCAAAGTAACTATAATCAACAATAGGTTAGGGTATTAAAAAAATAATGTAGCAAGAATAGGAAAGGGCAAGTATGGTTCTTACCACATCCAATACAGCATGGACGAATAGGTCCAGGTAGACGGTGGTGGTCTCTGTCCAGTCATGAACTGGTCTCACTTCCTTGTGATATTTCTGTAATAGCTGCTTCGTGAGATGATGGAGAACAGAATTCCTGGGATGAGACGTGTCTATGGCTAGAATTCCTGGAAAAGAAAACTATCACTGTGAAGACGAATATAAGAGGAACTGAACATGTTAAGACTGCTTAGGACGCAGTGGCTCTTGGTAGAACGTAGTTTTCGGCTCACCGCAGTCTGCATGAATTCACAGCCAGCTGGTAGGGTCTTGGCAAACGCTTATTTTAAAGTAAGCTAATGGCCTAAGTGCCCAGTGGAGAAATCTCATTGTAAAGATAAATAAGTCAACCCCATCTCCAAGGCTGCAAACTGCATTCACAATTCTGTTTTACAACAATCATGCATCTTGGAGACAGAATCTTTTTTTTTATTCCTGTATTACCCACTCTTGGCATAGAGAGGAAACCCACCTATACACTTAGCCAAAACTTAACTCCTGCTTTGGTTTTTTCTTTGCATTGTCCATTTGTAATTCAACAATTAAATATTATAGAACACCAAGCAAACACATGGACAAATTGGTGAACCCAAATATCTTTATGGATTTCTAGATAATGGGATTACTGAGATTCCAATTCATACTTTGCTCCTCAAAAATCTCTTTTCTCACATGTCTGTCCTTAAATAAAATGCACTTGTCAGAAAATGAGATCTTCGTTTGGGGGAAATTCTCTCTGGTTCCGGGGAACAACCATTTCTTGTGACCCAGGCATCTTGATGTGCAGAGGAGCCGTGATTGGTGTTGAGCCAGGGGAGGCCAGAGGGAAGGAAGAGAGAGAAACGAGCTCTGGCAATTGGAAGTGACAAATTTCTGAGGGCTTTCTCTGAATTGCAAAAGGATATTTTGTTCACAATCTCTGCCAGCCCTGAGGGGATACAAAGCTTCACTAAGTCATTGGACTGAAGCAAATTGCACACCTCCTGATACAGCGCGTGAGCGAAGCCTGTCTGTCCTGCGTGTGACTGAGCCTGGGCTCTCAGTGCTTTTGATGGCTATTTTGATGAGCTGCTGAAGGTATGAGGGATCCAGCAGGAAACTGTAAATGAGATCGCTTCTCCCCGTGCGACAATCTTGTTCATACCCATTTCTTTATGAATGATGTCATGTCACTTGCCACCGCAGGCAGCAATTTCTATGATTTAACAATGTCAGTGTGACCAAAATGCTAACGATGAGGCTGGAGGTGCCATGCCGGACTCCTTGTGGGCAGTGGAATATTCACTTTCATTACCATCAGAACCGGGAATCTAATGAGCGTTTTAACTCCCTAACTATTCACCCAAGAAGACACCTAAAATGGTGTTAGCTATTCAGGCGTGCAGGACTAAGGTGGGTGGCTTGCATCAGGCATCGTTTGTAGGGTTTTTATAAACTGTTATTGTCAAAAAGTGTGCTGTGAATCTCTCTACCTGAGAACATTTCTGGCTGGTGTACCCCAGGGGAGGGAAGTCAGGAGCACGAAGCAAAGCTGGCCCAGTGCTTTTCCTGCAAACTTTGCTTTGGGCAGCTTCACTTTTACCTCGCTTGGAAGCTCCCAATTCAAGTCTCAGTTGGGGAAACAATGAAATGTGCATGTTTCGTTACAGGAAACTACCTGACCCAGAGTTAAAACACAATTCTCTGTGTTCCCTGCACCCCCTGCTCATAAAGACTCAAATTCCTCTCCGCTGTCTTTTCCAGGAAACTATCCATAGGTTCCCCATGGATACACACATGTTTTCTAGAATGTGTTAGTCTTTGGTTAAAAAGAGAAAGTTCTGGAAGCCAGGACTAGGAACCAAAGAGAAACAAGCAACGAAAGGAGAAAAATAATAAGCAAAGGGAAATGCGCTTAAATAAACCAAAAGAGGGAAGGAATTCTTTGTTTAAGATGGGAAGAAATAATAAATTGCATTTCTACTATGAATGCAAATTTGCCCGAGGAGAAAGATCAATTACAGGAGAGAGATTAAGGATTTAAGTGACCATTAATTAACAGTAAATTATGCCCCTTGAAAGCTAATGTGACATTCACACAAGCACTAAATGACTCACAGTTCAGTGATGTTTCAGCAGACACTGATGGAAGCTATCAACAGACCCAGAAAAGATTCCTCACTAACACTGCCTCCTTGAATGCTAATAGTCAGTTTCAAATAATTCACTTGTAAGATTTCTGGGAACGTAGAATGTGTTAGGGACTGAGCTATGAAGCACTTGTAGGTGAAGAGAGATTAAAAACGAAGATAAGAGTACAATAAAATTATTCCTTTGTTTTCCTTGTTTTAATGAGTTACTCTGTCACATGCACCAGTCTTAAAGTGTTTGGGGCACTTTGAAGAAAAGAGCTATTCTTGCTTTAGTTATATTAATATATATATCTGAGGGGTTATAAGGAAATAGAGATTTAGGTACTGAATTCCTAATGCTAACTGAATACTTCCTGTTTGCCAGGCACTAGGCTAAGCTCTTCACATGAAGGATCTTTAACGTTCACAGCAACCTTATGAGATGGGTACTCTACGGTCCTATGAAGAGTGCTCTGTTAACGCAGGTGAGAGACTATAGACATAGGTACGTTAGTACTGCCCAAGGTCATATAGCTTGCAAGTGGAGGAGCTGGAGTTTAAACACAGTTGAGCTGGATCCAAAGCCCAAGCTCTTAATCATGACACTACACTGGTGTAAGAATATTAGGAACAGCAGTGAGTAACCCTTCCGAAGGAAAACTGACATGTTGTATGGTGTATGTTATCCGACAGAAATAGCCAGTGTTGTTTTCTCTGCGTGTGTGTGTTTTCAGGTTAATGATATCTTATACATGCATTGCACCTTACAAATTCACAATACTATCTTATTTTATCTTCATGAATATTCAAAGTAACAGTTAACTTACAGAGAAACTGAATCTCTAAGAGATTAATTGACTTGCCCAGGCTCACGTGGCTGGTGAGTCGAGAAGCAGGATCTAGATGGTTCCCCTCATCCCCTCAACCCCCACTACCCCCGTGCACTGCCTCCTGGGAGCAGCCATGTATTGGTGATTGGTATAATGCTCTTATATTTACAAATTGTCTTGATTTGTAACTATAATAAAATTTGTGAATATAGTAAAACCCAGCAAAATTCCAAAAGGCAGATTTTTCTGTAACAAATGTCCTCAGGATGATTTATGGTAAAGCACTGGTTATTAGACACTATTAAAACAATTTTTCTGCTACATTTAGAACCAAAATCATGCATAATACAAGACATTAGAAAGAGATATCATTAAGAAGAATTTCTTCTGTTTTCTTACCTTCATTTTTCTATTTTATCTTGCTTTAATGTTCACAATTATTTTCTGCTAAAAAACCCATTTGGCATTTAATGAAATTTCCTCTGTTTTTATTTTTATAATTAAGATATGCTTTTATCCTTTATGTTCAACATCCAGGATTTTTATACGTTAATGATAAGTGGCTATTTTTCTTCTCTACCCAATAAAAAAATCATTTCCAGCTCCTTGGCTACCAAATTCCTAACTCATCTCTGTAATTGACTCATTCCACTTTCAGTTATATTTTAAAACTTGAGAATTTAGATATGAGCTCTAGAATAATCCCCGAGAAAGTGCAGTGTTGGGAAACAGCAGCATAGACATAAATTCTTGATTTATGCACATTTTCTAAGAATCAATTGTATCCTAACTAATATGGTTCAATTCAGTAGAATTAATACTGGCACCATGGAAGTATAGTTCCAGAAGTTTAGAAGAGATACATTAGTTTCTAAAGCGTTTTAAAGAGGAATTGTGTACTCAAAATTTGCAAGTTTATAATACCTGTCTTTAGAGATATACTCATCACCTATATAGATTTTGTAAGGCTGGATGTTAAAGCCTCTAATACCAAAATGATATACACATGTCTGTAGTCGTGAAAAATACAAGAGACTCTTTCTCTGGGCTGCTGAAAAGCTTATAATGAAGCCGAGATTATTTTGGATAATAAAAATATATTATCCACACATAAAAGTAAATTTGGAAAAGAATGCCCCAAACTCTCAATGTAAATGGCTGCAGAGAGCTGGATTTCTAGCAAAGCAGAGATTTATCAAGCAATTATAACATCACAGAGCATATTTCAGCTATGTGTAAAAAGTCCCATAGTGTGACACTTTATGTATGTGTATCTATTATGTAATTGTAGGAACAAAGTCAGAAGCAAATCATTGATCTCCGTGTAGCTTCCCAGGACTGATATTTCACAAATGAATAAAACAAACATGAGGAGTTCCACAGCATAATGTATAAAAATATTGCCTCTAGCTTCTAAGAGTCAATACTCAGTGCCTACTGAAATCATAAAAAGGACTCACCCGAGGCAGCTACCAGGATGCAGGGCCACAGAGGGGCCATCACACTTGCCAGCGTTCCTGGTCAGGTCCCACAGAGGAGAATGCAAACTTGCCTGCCAGGTGGAATGCCGCTCAATTTTTCCGAACAGGGTTCCTCTCCACTCAGTTCCTCTCTGTTTGACAGTTTGTGCTATGCTTACTGGTGCTATTTTGTAAACACTCGGTGGGACCAAAGGCAATACCAGCACCATGTAAATGTTTTGGAATTGATGCCATCACGAAACCCCTAACTTCTCCTTTTGGTTCTGCCCCAGGATCAGATCGTGGCCAACATTTCCATTTCCCTGACAGAAGATAGCTAAGTGAATAATGTAATCTAAGAGGAGCCCCTAAGGAGAGGAAATTCCACACTAATATGATTTCCTTTACAGCCTTTACCTAAGGCAATGCTCTTGCTGACATTCAGGACACTAATTTCATTAATAATTTAAATCTAAATAGCTGTTCTAAATCAGACTTATGCAGTAACATCTTTAGCATTTAAAAATGGTTATTGGACTCTTGAATTACACAAAGCTAATGGAAACCTGGTATTGTTTAATGAAGAACAACTGCAAACAATACAATGGGAAAAGTGCTTTTTGTTTTTCCTAAGTCCCTTTAATTAAAAGAAGCATTGATTTTTGATAAATAGGAGTGCTTCTTAAATTTTCACTGCCCACAACTCGGAAAGTAACTACCTAAGAAAGGATGATTATAGGCTTATTGAAGATGAGAACTACTAAAGTTTAACATCATTCAACAAAAGTTTTTTTTTCCACTTTTTGATTGAATACCCATTCACTCTTCAATACTAAGGAAAAAGAATGCATGATTCTATGCAACAACTCTATTTTCCATTGGGAGATCTACAGATGCTCTAGAACCCAAAACCAAATTCCATACCATTTCCAATGTCTGCCTGCTTTTTTATATAATTGAGATTGTAGAGGCAAAGCTTTGAGGTAAATTTTCACAGAGCAAAATGAGATGGGAAAAGTATATATTTTATTCCTATTTTCTTAATCACTCAGTCCCTTTGTTTAGAATCCATGAAGTTCTCCATCTAATTTTAATCTACCAATAAAATGTAGCCTGATTGCTTTTTCTCTGTTGCTAAAGGGAGTTATAAATAACTCCCTTCAGGGAAAGGGGAAAAACTAGGATGAACCCAGTGGTGTTGAGTTAGTTTTGGAAGTGTCGGTGTGAACCCATGGTTTTTAGTATATTAAGCTCAATGCAGAAACAAATATAAACATAAATGTGTGTGCACACATGTTCATACATATGAATCTTCCACATACATATGTTCCACAGCTCTTTCCACTAGAGGGTCTGGGAGACTGACACCCCAATAGCAATGAGCACACCTGGCACTCAGATCTTAGTTTCTAAATGCCATACTCATCTAAAAGGAAGAAATGGTGAAGTGAATGATTCCAGAGCTGAGGGAAACTATGAGAAGAGCCTAAAACATCCTGTTGTACCAGAAAGCAAAGAAGTACTAAAAGGATGATGGGGACATGATAAAAGGACATAGGAGTCAGCTTGAAGGGGCTTCCACTGGCCATATCTGGGTCAATTTGAGCATCAAAATCAATAATGATCATGTCAAATTATAACCCACTAAATACAATAATAATCTGCAAATTCATATTGATTTAAACAAATAAATGGGCCAGGCACCGTGGCTCACGCCTATAATCCTAGCACTCTGGGAGACGAAGGTGGGAGGATCGCTTGAGATCAAGAGTTCGAAACCAGCCTCAGCAAGAGGATGACCCCATATCTACTAAAAATAGAAATACTGGGCAACTAAAACAGAAAAAATTAGCCGGGCATGGTGGCGTTTGCCTATAGTCCCAGCTACTCGGGAAGCTGAGGTAGGAGGATCACTTGAGCCCAGGAGTTTGAGGTTGCTGTGAGCTAGGCTGATGCCACGGCACTCTAGCCCGGGCAACAGAGCAAGACTCTGTCTCAAAATAAAAGTAAATAAATAAGCAACTGGGAAGAAGAGAAGCTTTTCCTTAAATTAGAATGCCAACTAATAAATGTAGGAGGGATGATAGCATTGGCATATAATTAATTCACCCAGAAATCATCCATGGTTGCTAAAACTAATTGATCGAAGTTTGATGAGGAATAGGACATTTATACAAAATATTTATTAATTACAAAGATTATTTAAAAGACAAACTTTTGGCCGGGTGCAGTGGCTCATGCCTGTAATCCTAGCACTCTGGGAGGCCAAGGCGGGTGGATTGTTTGAGCTTAGGAGTTTGAGACCAGCCTGAGCAAGAGTAAGACTCTATCTCTACTAAAAATAGAAAGGAATTAGCTGGGCAACTAAAAATACATAAAAAAAAATTATCCGGGCATGGTGGCACGTGCCTGTAGTCCTAACTACTCAGGAGGCTGAGGCAGGAGAATTGCTTAAGCCCAGGAGTCTGAGGTTGCTGTGAGCTAGGCTGATGCCATGGTGCTCTAGCCAGGGCAACAGAGTGAGACTCTGTCTCAATAAATAAATAAATGACAAACTTGTCAGTGGAGAAAGCTGGCAGCAACACCTTAATCAAACAATGAAAGTTAACGTCACCAGTAATGGAAATTGTGTGCCACGAGACAGGATGAACTGAGAAGACACAGGAGCTCTTCTGGTACAGTTTTGCCAAAAATTCATACCTTAAATGTATTCAGATAGAAACACTAGGCAATCCCATATTATGGAACACACAAAACAGCAGGCATGGAGTCTTCAAAAGTGCCAAGGTTACGAAAGTTAAGGAAAGACTTAGGAACTGTATCAAACAAAAGGAAACTAAAGAGACATGACAACCAAGTGCAATGTGGGATCCAAAAGGTTGTATCCTTTTGTTATAAAGAACATTTTGGGGAGAACTAGTGAAACTCAGATGACACATGTGGATTAGATGATAGTATGTAGCAATGTTGATTTCCTGATTTTGATTATATTAGATTATACAAAAGAACATCCTTGTTTGTACTCAAGGGTGAAGGCCATCATGTAGGTAATTTACTCTCAAATGGTTGTGTGGGGCAGTGGAGGAAGTTCTTTCTACTGTTCTTCCAATTATGCTGCACATTTAAAAAAATTCCAGAAGGAAAACCAAATTTAAATGTAACCTGGTAGAGGAACTTTGATAAACAGTTATGGAAAGTTTATTTGAGAATACCCTTTAGAGAGGGTTGAGCAGATAAATGGAGCTTCATCAAGAGATGAGCTTCTAGAGAATTAATCTAGCCCTCAAAATCTCAGTGCTTTCCATCAGTTCTTCAAACTGTCAGCTTCTACTTATGAGATGAATTAGGACAAGAGAAAGGCAAACTACAGGCAGTAGCACTTTGGATGGGAAGGGAACACAGAAAGCTTCCCTTTATGTAAGGGTTTAATTGAGGTGATGATCAACATTGCATTCTGGCCACGCGTTTTAGTAAGCCATGACTCTAAGTCAAACCTTCTGGGAGATGCTTCCCCTCCCTTTTCCTTGCACTTTCTCATATGCCCATCTGTTACTGGAAGGCCATTGCTAACGATGTGTAATACAGGTACATTACGGCCTTCATTAGCTAACTTTACAACAGTCTGGTGCGTCTGCCCATTACAGCTCTTTATTGGCTGATGAATTCTGCCAAGATGGAAATGGTTTTGTGTGAGTGACTTGTCTTCAAAGCAGTTTACGCACAGATGCTTCCTGCACTCTTGTTGATGGCCCTGCCCTATACCGTCGGCTGGCTCCAATCTTTCTGTTTCTAACCTCACTGTCCTGTCTGGGTTTAGTTTGTGTACTCAGTACTTTTAGATTTGGTATCACCCCTCACCCCAACCTTTAATCTTTCATGAAACTACTCCCTTCTCACTCTCCTTAAATATAGCACTTTTCATCCAGAGAAAGATTTTTGTTTTCATTGTTTCTGATAATTCCCCAGACATCTTCTTAGGAAGGATGAGTGTGGGGATGAACCTCATTTGGGCCCCTTGGGCAAATCAAAACTTAGAATCATGAATGGCTGGACATTTGGACGTAAGTAACATCACTTGGGCAAAAGAAACAAAGACATAATTTGAGATTTGAGTCTGCCATTCTCTGATAGCAGTTCTGGCCAAGCCCATCATTAACACAATACCTAGAAATATATTTCTTTCAAAAGCCACCACTTCACACCCCTAAGAGCCTTTTCTCCCTTATTTTCAAGTAAGATACGGCACATCTTAGATAGACCAATGTCTTTCGGAAGAAGCAAGGGGAGAGGGTTTATTATGCAAACATAATAAGGAAGTGTTTATTATGCAAACAGCAACTGAGTTATGTGTCCTTTAAGACTACTAAATAGTTTTTAATTACTGCTATATCAGTAAATCCCATAAATATGCAAATGCAATTAGTTCACAAAATAGGCCTTAAATATCTTTATTCCTCTCCAACAAAGTTCTTTGAAGTTAATCACAAACTCTCTTTGTTCACTCCCTTGGCAGTCGTGCTAAAATTGACAGGAATTTTGACAGATGTACATATTCAGGGGGAACCAAATTTTCTGAGCACATCTGGTCAGGCTGGAGGAAAAAAGCCGAAATGGACATTCCAGCCAAACTCAAACATTTAATGAGTAGAGTCCCATGTGAAATTTCTGTTACTCCATCGGGTTGTCCTCTGAAATAAATATTAAGCGAACTACTGAGGCAGCACTTCAAGTCCAAAGACACACTCAGCATTTGATTTTCCTCTAGCTTAGAATCTCATTGTTAATAATAATGCACATTTTCTGGTCCCCCAGAATAAATAAATAAGCAAAGGAATAGAGTCTTTCATGGTTCTGGCCTTTTGTTGTTTATGTGTCAAGGTTTTCTATAGGAATTCAGAGAGCATAAGAAATAAGGACCCAGGCCTTAGAGTCGGACATACCTCATTTTGCATCCCAGCTTTATCACTTGCTAGATGCTCATGGCCTTGGCCAAATTGCTTACTGTTTCTAAGCCTTAGTTTTCATATCTGTAAAAAGGGTTTAATTGGCATTGGGTTCGTTTTCTTTGGCTGCATAACAAATTACTACAAATTTTGCCACTTAAAGCAGAACTCATCTATTATTATAGCTTACAGTCCTGTAGGTCAAAAGTTCAGGCACAACATGAATGGATTCTCTACTCAGAGTCTCACAAGGCCAAAATCACAGCCTGCTCTTACTGTGTCAGAAGAGTCAACTGTGTATATCCCATCCCAACTCTGCGTTCACTTACATTAGGTTAGTAAGTTGAAATTAGTCATGATGGAAGAATTTGCCACATGGAAATCAGCAAACACTACAAAATCAGGACCTCTCCCACCAGCTGGTTACAAGCCATCTGCTGGCACACCACGGCCATTCCCTTGATCTTATGCGACCTCATACACAACTCCATCACAGCACTTATTCAGGTGTATTATGGTATTTATTCACATCTCTCTCTTCTAGAATTCTGTGAACACCTGGAAGGTAGAGCACTGTTGTCTTATTCATCTTTGTCTCCAGTGCAAAGCTCAGCACCTAGTGGGTGTCCGTTAAATGTTGCAGAAGGATGGAGGGAAGAGAAGGAAGGAAGAATTAACACATAGACAGAAAAGAACTTGGGCATATGCAAAAAAGAGGACACCAGGAGGAGTCCAGCTTTTTCACGGCCATGTCCACGATGCCACCCTTTCTTCGCCCGTCTCACAGACGATCGGTGAGAATGCCGACTTGCGTTCAGAGCAAGACTGCTTTTATTTGCTTTTATTCCAGAACCAGCAAGCAATCAGTGCAAAGGATAAACATGAAACAGAGGCAGGCAGACTATGCTTCCCTGTGATTTTTCTCAGATGGCACCCCAAGTTCAGAGGTCTTACCATCCTTTGGTTGTAGTAAGATGTGTCCCAAACCAGAGGAGGATAGAACACAGAAGGAACTTGGAGGAACACAGAAGCTTGTTGCTTCTGTTTCTGTTCTCAATTACATCAGTTCCAAGAAACTGCTTAGGCTACAATGTATGGCAGTCTTGTTCAGTAAACTATGCTGTTCAGGCCTTTTGCACAGATTATGGGGGGTTTTTTTGTTTTTGTTTTTGTTTTTTTTTTGAGACAGAGTCTTACTCTTGCTCTGAGTAGAGTGCCATGGTGTCAGCCTAGCTCACAGCAACCTCCAACTCTTGGGCTCAAATGATCCTCCAGCCTCAGCCTCCCAGGTAGCTAGGACTACAGGCATGCAACACCACACCCGGCTAATTTTCTATTTTTAGTAGAGACGGGGTCTCACTCTTGCTGAGGCTGGTCTCTAACTCCTGGGCTCAAGCAATTCTCCCGCCTCAGCCTCCCAAAGTGCTAGGATTATAGGCACGAGCCACTGCACCTGGCTAGATTATGGGCCTTGAAGTCTTGCTATACTGGCAGTGGGGGATCCCCTCTGTCCTGTGGCTCACCACAGGGCCCCCAACTTTTCCACGTAAGCCCATTTAAGAGTTTTCTGTCGGCCGGGCGCAGTGGCTCACGCCTGTAATCCTAGCACTCTGGGAGGCCAAGGTGGGAGGATCGTTTGAGCTCAGGAGTTCGAAACCAGCCTGAGCAAGAGCGAGACCCCGTCTCTACTAAAAATAGAAAGAAATTAATTGGCCAACTAAAATATAGAAAAAATTAGCCGGGCATGGTGGCGCATGCCTGTAGTCCCAGCTGCTGGGGAGGCTGAGGCAGGAGGATCACTTGAGCCCAGGAGTTTGAGGTTGCTGTGAGCGAGGCTGACGCCACGGCACTCTAGCCGGGACAACAGTGAGACTCTGTCTCAAAAAAAAAAAAAAGAAAACATTTTCCCATTTTTGAATCACATGTAAATCTAAGACAGTCTCTACCAGTATTAAAATGTTTTAATTGAAAATTTTTGTTTTTCAATTAAACCATGGTATACACTTACTTACATCACCCAAA
>CAUYPO010046218.1:0-16189 GCA_963574435.1 Cheirogaleus major
GACATTTTGCTACCGAGTCAGTCAAAGCAGGGCACCTCCAACTCCCTCCCATGCGGCAATGCCAGATCCTCACTCAGTAGTCTGGGGCTCAGGCTTTGGTGGCATCCACTGTGGCCTTAGGAATACTGGTGTAGTTTACCATTGGCAGGAGGAGAGGGTCGCTGTGGTCTGTGACACAAGGAGGTCCAAGGTGGCAGATCCAGCACGTTATCAGGTTGTGTGTGGTGGCTACAGTTTGGGAGAGCCTAACAAAGACATTGCACTTCCAGGCTTCTGCTGCTATATCCTTGTGGAAAAAGCAGATTGATAGGTTCATGCTCCACCCCACCCCCTCCCAGGGGGCCCAGGTGTTCCCTACCTATGAGGTAGGGGTTCGGCTGAGTTGGGCATAGTGACCCTGTCTATCTGTTTCTCTCCTGAGGCTGCTACTTCTGTGGGCTCCTGTTGCCCTTGCTGCTTTACCCAGACCTTTTGGCCTCAGTCATCCAGTCTAGGAAGGGGGTCATGTTCTGTACAAACTTGGTAAGTCTGATAATAGCATCCACCTTACTGGAAGGCTCAGATGTCCCCAGCGCCACTAGAAAAATCCTAGCACCCTGGTATTCCTTGGTTCTCTCTCTACCCTTGTGGGATCCCATAGAGGGGAGACACCCAGGGGAAGCAGCACCCCCAGATTAGAGCCAGGGGGCCCTTTGTAGGGTAGTGTGGCAGCCTGAACTCCAAACCACCCCTAGGATATGCACTCTAAAGGGATAAAGGAAGAAGGATGTTTGGGAACACTTGCTTAAGAGTGAAGTCTCATGGGATATCCAAAAACATGACATAGGTTCTTCTCAAGGGCAGCTATGGTATTCCTGTTGTCCACACGAGTGACATGGATTTGTCCCTTCCAGGTAGCAAGCTGTTGTCATAATCCTTGGCCCCCACAGGGGCTCCTTTAATAGTCCATTCACTCAGCTGCCGTCCTCCTGACCAGATGGCGAGGCTATTGGTAACGTCCCAGGAGTTAGTGAAAATGTAGCAAGATGTGGTGGCAGGAGTGGCCTGCACGGCCATCATCATCACTGCCTGCAGTTTGGCCTGATGAGGGGAACGTGTGTGTCCAGTCTCAGACAAAGGATGGCCTGATGGCAGACACAGCCCAATGGACCCTGTCTGCTTTGAGTTTCACAGAGCATCAGTGAGTCATGCCATAATGGCGGTAGGTATGTCTCTGAATCTTGTTCTCCAGGTAGCCACAGAGGAGCTAAAGCATCCTTCAGGGGTTGCTTGGTACCTTCTGGTAAACTAGACATTTGTTCATGGATCCTACTAATCCCTTGGGGTCCCAGCTGGGTCCAATCTTGCACGTACCATTTTCTTTTTGTTGTTTTTTTTTTTGAGACAGAGTCTCACTTTGTTGCCCAGGCTAGAGTGAGTGCCGTGGCGTCAGCCTAGCTCACAGCAACCTCAAACTCCTGGGCTCAAGCGATCCTACTGCCTCTGCCTCCCGAGTAGCTGGGACTACAGGCATGCGCCACCATGCCTGGCTAATTTTTTCTGTATATATTTTTAGTTGGTCAATTAATTTCTTTCTATTTTTAGTAGAGACGGGGTCTCGCTCAGACTGGTTTCGAACTCCTGACCTTGAGCGATCCGCCCGCCTCGGCCTCCCAGAGTGATTTAGAGCTCTTTTAATCTGATTTCTCCATATTAGTGAGGAGGTCTAAAGGAAGGTGGGGTGCCCTGCAGAACTAGAGCTGACGACTGGGCCCTGTAGACTCTGAAACCGATGCCTTCTCTGTTTCCCAGGTCACCTTTAGGGTCACAGTGTGCCCACAGCATAAAGGAAGAGCTGGTGATGTGCTTGTTTATATAACTAATCTGTGAGAAGTTTTGCACATATTGAATTTGTTGGCAACAAAGTCTTGGTCTCTTGTTGACTTTGTTATTGCCTTTGTGCTTCCTGTCGCTGTGACCCTTCCACTGACAGATCTTAAGGTCACCAGTTGGACCTTAAGCACTGTCCAGCTCCCTGAGATGGTTTTGGTGTACTGACCTGATTTCTTGTAAGAGTTTTGAAATGAAATGGTGTTTTGTTAAGAAAAGCTTTACTTTGTTCTAGAAGACAGAAGTTCTGATCAATTGACATCTACTCGTAATTATAACTTAGTCCTTTGGGTATGTAAGATTTTTTTTCTGATTCCTATGGGGCTAAATGTTCTCCATCCTCTTCATCAACCAGGTGATGGGTTACCATTCTAATGCCTTCTTTGAATTCATGTAACTAATAAAAAGCCCATCTAAAGTACAGATATTTTTTTCTTAAGCTAACTTAGTTGCATTGCTGTGTCAAAGGACATTACATTTTTTATGATAACTGGTGGGTGGTATGTATATGTTTAACCAAGTTTATTGAGATAATTTACAAACAATGAAATGAACTAAGAGTGCGATTTGATGAGTATATAGTTATGAAACCACCACCATAATCAAGATGTGGAACACTTCAATCACTTTGGTTTCCAGTTTGCTTGTGCCCCCTTGCAGTGAATTTTCTCACCTACTCCCAGCTCTGGTAGACACTAAATTTTTACGTTTCTGTAGTTTTGCCTTTTAAAAAATGTCATGGAAATGGACTCTCCACCTCCCTGATTCCTGAAGAAATGTTGTCTACCCTTGCTCAGCTTGGCCTCTCCTTGCCATCTACACCCGCTCTCCCTCCAACCACCACAGAAGATAAATACTGAAATAACAAAGCTCCTACCCAGGCCCCATCTTAGACCAATGAAATCATGATTTTTGTATAGTGGACTCTGGCCTTGACATTATTTAAAAATTGGAGTTCTCAACTGCTGAGAGCCAGTGCCTTCAATAGTTTCAGTAGAAAAAAAGATAAGATGAAAATTAATGGGCTACACTTCCAGTTAAAGAAGTTAAAAAAGAAAAAAACAAGAACCCTGAAGGAAGTAGAAGGAAGAAAAAAGTACAGGCAAGAGCAGAAATTAATGAAGCAGAACAGTTCAATAATGCAGTAGGGAAGATCAACGAAGCCAACTGATATGTCCTTGAAAGAACTGATAAAATTGAAAAAGCTCAAGAAAGCCTTAAGAGAAAAAGGAAAGAAGGTACAAATAAATAATATTAAGAATGAAAAAGAGGAAATAATACTGATATAGTAATCACTGGAGAGAGAACAAGGGAATACTATGGAAATAGGATGCCAATAAATTTGAACACATAAAATTAGAAAAATATAGCTTACCGAACTTGATTCAAGAAGTAAAAAGTCTGAATTGTATTATAACTAACATGACTGTAAAATTTATCATCCAAACCTAGACATTTTTTAAAATTATGCTGTCTCAATATGTGTAAACCAATAGTATTCTAGACTAACCATTAAAGAAACTAAAAAAATCTTTCTAGAAAGAATACATCCGGCTCAGGTGGTTTTACAGGGGAGTTCTATTAAAAGTTCAAAGGCCATATAATTCCAATGTTACATTCTTTCATTGAACAGAATAACAGGTAATATCCCTAACTCATTTTATGAGATCAGTATAACATTACATTGAAATTAGCCTAGGACAATACATTAACAAAAAAATAACAGATCAATCTCATATGTAAACATAAACAGCAAACAGAATCCAGTGAAATTTGGAAAAGAAAATACAATGTGAACATTTGGCTTCAACCCAGTAATCTAAGAATGGTTTTTAGAAAAATCTATAAAATGCCACTAACTGCATTCACATGTTGAAGAAGAAAAACGTACAACTTCAACTGATGAGAAAACCATTTGATAAAATTCAACATCTGTTTAGGACTAAAAAAACCCCAAAAACTCTTAGCTAAACAAAAATAGAAGAAAAGTATTTACCAAAAACATCCAGCAAACCTAAATCATAAGGTAATGCTTAAGAAGCTTTACTTCTGCAAATTAGAACAGGACTGTTGCTCACTTATATTCAAGCTCTTGTCTAGCACAGAACAACAATTAAAGGACATAAAAAGTATAACTGTAAGAAATAAAACTGTCATTATTTACAGATGATATAATCATTTACATAGAAAACCCAAAGAATATACAGGGAACTTGTTAGAAATAATACAGATTAGCAAATTGGCTAAATAGAAGATCAACATATAAAAAACTGTATTTCTATGCATCAAATTTATAATTTTAAAAAGGATACTATTTAAATAACAGTCTCTTGGATTAATAAATGAATCAAAATAACTGCAAATTCTTTACATAGTAATTTATAAAACTTTATTAAATGATAGTAGGAAAGACCTAAATAAATGAAAATATGTATCTTGTTTATAGATAAGAAGACTTGATGTAGCAAAGATACCAGCTTTCTCCCAAGTTGGTTTATGAACTCAGTGGAATTGAAATAAGTATCCCAACAGGGTTTTTGTTTTGGGAACTTGACTATGTGACTCCAAAATTTATATGGAAGAGGAAAGGCCAAATGTCAAATTCTACTAATTAAGAATACAGGGTTTTGGTCCAGGTATGGTCAAATAAAGCAATGGAGTAAAAAGGTTGCTTAGAAACAGAGCCATACTTGTTCCATGACAGAAATGGAATTCCAGATCCCTGGGAAAATGATGAAATAGTCAATAAATGGTCCTGGAGTAATTATATCGCACTGTGGGAAAAGGTGAATTTGGACCTCTATTTTATACCATTCACAAGAACCAAATCCAGGCATTTTATATATTAATATCTAAATATAAAAGACTAAAGCTTTTAGAAGAAAATGTTGGATAATGTCTTTATGACCTCAAGATAGGTAAAGATTTTCTAAATGCTAATCATAAAAGATTGATAAAGTTGTTACCTTAAATTTTTAAAAAATCTTTTTGTGAAAAGACACTATGGAAAGTGAAAAGATAAGGCACAAACCAAAAGAAGCTATTTCTAACATACGTAATCACATTGGATTAATTTCCTGTACATATGAAGAACTTCCTCAATTTAATAAGAATTGAAAGGGACAACCCAATAGAAAATTAAGTGAAGGAAAAAAAAAAGAACAGGTACTACTGAAGAGATAGCATAAATGGCAAACAAATGTGAAAAAAGGCTTAACCTTTTTAATAATTGGGAAATAAAAATTAAGACCTCATGGAGATACCATTTTTATATTATGAAATTGGCTCTAGATTGTTGGGAAAGTTATGGACCAAAGTGAACGTTGTAATGTAAGTGTACATTGATAATACTATGGACAACAGTTTGGGACTATCTTGTAAAGTTGAACATTTGTATGTCTTATTACTGAGGAATTCCTTTCTGACAAATATACCCTACAGAAACTCTAGCATATATGAATTGAGAGAAATGCTTAAAAATACTGATAGCGGCATAGAAACAACCCAAATGAACACCAGTACACTGGATACATAATGTGCTAAAATCATACACGGGAATATTTTCTAGCAGTGAAAACGAATGAATCAAAGCTATATGCAAAAACATGGATAAATTTTAGAAACAAAACATTGAATGAGAAAAGATAAGCTGCAGAATTCTACATGTAGTATGATAACCAATTTTACAAAACTCAAGAACAAAATTAAACAATATTTTTAGGGATACATACATATAATAATACTGTGAAAGCAAAAGCAAGGGAATAAAACATTCAGAATCCAATAGTGGATATATCCAGGGAGGATTATCCAGGGAGATTAATTGGAGTTGGTGATATTCTAATTTTTCACTTGAGTATAATATGTATGAGTGTTCATCTTATTAAGTTTCATGATTTACTTATATGCTGCCAGTACTCTTTTGATTATATGAAAATATCACAACATGTATTAATAAAATTAGAACTACAATTAAAGATTATTTAGAAAATAGTGGCTCAGGGAAAGCTGTATGTCAGATTTTATGTGTTTTCAGTTAAGCTGTTCTCAGATTAAAGTTAATAGGCTTGAATTCTTTTAGTAACAAGAAAAATAAAGATGAATAATTTTACAACTCAGGAAGTTCAAATGAAAGCAGGAGCAGAATGGAGGAATTAATAAGTATTTTAGCCAAATAGTTGAAAGCTAAAAGTAAAATTAGATAGCCTAACAGGGTTCAGAGTTGAACCCTTTTTGTGTAGGCAAACAGGACTACTCAAGAAGATAAGACAACTACAGACAAGATATCCAGCAGACCTTTAGCTGGGGTTGCTTCTGTGAGGTTCTAAATTCCACGTGGGAATGCACATGGGTCACAGGGACTAGAGAGACTGACCCTTCAGCCTAAGGAGTGATGGGCAGGACTCAGGTGGTAGACTTCTAGGCAAGGAGTCTCTGTTCACAAACAACCTTGTTCTTTACCCTAGTGTGCCATGCACATGTTATCTTTTTTTCTCCCCCAAATGTTCCATTATGGTGAACATAAAGTTAGTAAGCCTTTGTGTAATTGATCCATGAATTAAAAATTTCAATACATTAATTTATGAAGTCAAAAGTAAAATTGGACAGCAGAAAAAAAATCTTCAAGTTTACTTTATGCAAAAGTTAAATCTTAACCTCCTACCCTTTTCATTTTGCAGTGTGTTACACCCAGGTTCTGAGCCCACCACATATTTTATGCCAATCAATAAGAATTTGCCCAAGGTGTTTAGCCCTCGGCACCCTACACATAGGAAAGAAGCTGACACTTCGCTAAAAAAACTTTACAATTTTATCGTGGCATTTTGGGGATTTTGCATATATTTAATTGAGACTTTTCTGTTCAATATGATCAACTCTTGATTGTCTAGGCCGTTATAAGGGGAAAGTGGATGGTTGAGAGGGGGCGCTGAAAGGAAGATCACAAGCAAGACACTCTTTATTTCAGCAGTGCACCTATACTCTCACCTATGTTGTATATTGGAGTTCTTCATGAGATTTGCTAGCAGAAGAGTTTCCATCAGTAAGAAACTTGAAAACCAATGTTCTTTTGCGTTATACTTACAAGAATTGATTTCCTGTTGTAATGAAAGTATTGGCAAGAGAATGAATGAATGGTCCCTGTAGATTTGCCTTTTCTAGTCATTGCGCATATATGGGATAATATAATATGTAGTCTTTTTGCATCTGGCTTTTTTCACTGAGCACAGCATTTTTGAGATTTATCCATTTATAGCATGTTATCAGTATTTTGTCCCTTTTTATTGCAGAATACTATTTAATATTATTGTATTTTTAATTTGTGTTTTTTCTTTTCCTTCAATTTTGCTATGGATTTTATCAATTGTATTAATTTTTAAGAAGAGGAGCTCTCTGATGTTTGTCTCTTTTCTATTTCATTGATTTCTGTTCCTTATCAATTCCTTTCTTATATTTACTTTGGGCTTAATTGATACTTTCTAGATTCCTAAAGTGGGAATTTATAGAATTGATTTTAAAGCTGTCTTCATTTCCAGTGTTTAAGTTACAGATTTGTTTCTAAGCACTATTGTATTTTCATTATCATTCATTTTGAAATATTTTCTAATTTCCGTTGTGATTCTTTCTTTGACCTATGAGTATTTTACAAGTATGTTTTTTGACTTTCCAACATTTGGGGATTTTGAAAACCAATGTTCAAGAGATGCTTTATTGTTGTTGATTTCTAATTTATTCCCAGTTACATGGAAAGAACATACTCAGATTTCAATTTTTTCAAAATTTATTGGGACTTCTTAATTTGGCCTGGTATGTGATCTCTCTTGGAGAAAGTTTCATGTCTACTTGAAAAGAATATGTATTCTGCATTTGTTGACTGTAGTAGTCTATAAAAACTACCAACGTCAAGGTGGTTAATAGTGGTGTTTAGATTTTCTATAGCTGACGTTCTATATATTGATTTTTTTCAGTTTTTTTATCACTGAGAGAGAAGTGTTAAAATCTCCATTTATGACTGGATTTGTTTTTATATGATTAGTAGTATTAGTTTTTGCCTTATGTATTTTGAACCTCTATTATTAAGTGCTCTTATATTTAAGATTGTTACCTGTTCCTGAAGAATTGACCATTATATCAATGTGGAATGTCGCCTCTTATCTCTGGTACAGTGTATGTGGTTTTCAGAAATTTGACTATTAACATGCCTAACTAGCTATCGTCACATTTATAATTTTCCTGTTTGGTGTTTTCTTAGCTTCTTAAATTTGGAAGTATATATGTTGTTTTACCAAATTTGGCAAACTAATAGCCATTATTTTTAAAAATATTATTTCTCCTCCATTCTCTCTTTTTTTCCCCCCTGAAACCCTAATTATTATCTATGTAAAACAGATATATGTATATTATGTGTATTAGTCTATTTGGCATGGTCTGGCAGATCATTGAGTCTCTTTTTTTTTTTAAATGTAATTTTATTTTTTTCTCTTTTCTTTAGGTTAAATAATTTTTATAGATCTATCTTCAGGTTTACTAACCTTTTTTCTGTCATTTCTGGTATGTTCTTCATCCCAACCAGTGCTTCATTTCAGATGATGTACTTTTTATTTTTTAATTTGCATTTTGTTTATTGTTTTTGTTAATGAGCTCTGATCTGTTAATTCATTATGACCATATTTTCCTTTATGTCTTTCAGCATATCATTATTAGCTGCTTTTAAAACCTGGGTCATCTTGGTATCTCTATTTAACACATTTTTTTTCCTGGTTATGGGTTACATTTCTGTGTTTCTTTGCTTGTATAATAATTTTTGATTGCTTGATGGTGGTTCTGAAGGCTACATTGTGAATCTAAATTTTGTTGTCTTCCTTTAGAGAATGTTGGGTTATTTTCTGGCTGTTATTCTATTTCCTGGTGGTCCAACTTGATTCGTTCAAGGCTTGTTTGTTACCATGGGTCTATTAGTAAGGTATGGGTTTTTTGGGGTTTCAGTTGAACAGTCAGAGTGTTTAGCAAGATCAGAGTGAAGTCCCAGCTCTGTGCAATCTTCAGACTCTTTGTTCAACTCACAATTTGTAGTGGGCTGTTCTCTATCATACCCATATTTTAATACTTGGCCAAAGACTTTAGGGCACTGCTATGCAGATTTCTGAAGTTCCTTTTTTGAGCAGCTCCACTCTCTTTGTTATCCTACCTGGAAAACACTAGTTCCCTCAGCAAACTGTAACTCCAATCCCTGCCTTATCTTCAGCAAAGTAAGACTGCCATCCTCTGCTTGGGCCCTGCCACCCTGTGCCTTAGTTTGGAAAGTTACTCCTGACACAATGCCAGGGTGACTATAGGATTCATTTCATGCGTTTTCCCTCTCTCAGGAGTCAGATTCTTGTACTGCTTGTTGTCTAACATTTGAAAACAATTGCCTCATATATTTCGTCTAGGTTAAATGTTGTCTATAATAGAAGGATTAGTTTGGTACCAGTTATATTTTCATAACTGGATATCAGAGTCCTCCCTGAGTCGGTTATCAATGTGAAGTTTACTTGTTTTGAGTATCTCTTCATTTATTTAATGGCCATTTATATCTCTTTCTCCTTGTTCATTTCCTTTGGCTACTTTTCTACTATGTTTTTGGTATTTTCTTATTGGCTTGTCAGTGTTTTTTTAATAAGTGAAAATTGATCTCTGTGATATGTTTTGTAAATATTTATCACTTTGTTGTTTGACTTTTGATTTTTGTTAATGTTGTATTTTACTACAGAAATATGAGATTTTTAGGAAGTATTATTTAAAAATCTTTTACGGCTTTTGGCTTTTGTCTTATATTGGGAATGCTTTCTCTACTTGAAATTTTAAAAATTCTGTTTTATTTATTTTATTCCATCCCTTAAATAGATTCAGTTTTGATTATTAAATCATTGATCCACCTGGAATTTGTTATAAGTCGTGAGAGTAGGACTTATTTTATGATTACTCAGTAGTACCAATACTGTTAACTGAATATTTTGTCTTTTCTCCATTGATCTGAAATGCCATGCTTTTGTACTAAATTTCTGCATATTTGCACATAGATTTTAGGTCTTTATTTTTTTCCCTTTGACTTCTCTATTCATGTACTAATGCCAAATTCTTTTAATTTTTGTAGTACTGTTATATATTTAAGTATATGGTTGGAGTAGTTCCAGCTTCTGGTTACTTTACCTTTTAAAGCAGTTTCCTTGCTATTTTACTTTTTTATTTTTTCCACAATAACTTTGTAATTAGTCTAGTTTCAAAAACTTGTTGATTGCTTATATTTACTGCAATTACTTTGAATTCATAGATTAGGAAGAATTGACATTTTTTAGATATAAAACATTATATAGCTCTCCATTTGTTTAAGTCTGTCTGCTTCTGTGTCCCTCAATAGTGTTTGAAGTGTTTGTTCACATAGAAGTTGCATAGTTCTTGTTACATTTATTCTCAGATACCTCATCATCTTTTGTTGCTATTGTAAATGCTGTCTTTTCTTCTATTTCATCTTCTAAGTGATTATTACTCTCTTTCACTGAATTTTTTCTTTTTCTGCAACAATTTCTAATCTTCACTTAAATACTGTCTCCATCCTTGTCTGCTTTTCTCACTGTCATCCACATAGACATTTATTGAGCACTGGTTGGTGTCAGCTACAGAGTCGGGTTCTGAGTAGAATGATGCAGAACCAGTAGTCTAATAGTCTTTCTTCTTATCTCAATTAATTTACTTATTGGTTGATTCATTCAACAAGTATTTACTGAACACCTTTTGTATTCCCAAACCATGTTAGACATTGTAGAAAACTCTCAAAAAGCACCTAGCTCAGTTCAAATATATATATATATATACACACACACACATACATATATGCACACAATATATTTAAAATGTGTTTTTCATTCCATTAGAGTGATGTTGAGCATGATTAGGCTATCCCTAATCATTGGATAGAGATCAGAGGCAGAGAGAACTGTTAGGGAAATGAAAGTTATTTAATTTAATGACTTTTTAGAGATGGGGATCTTGCTATGCTGTCTAGGCTGGAGTGCAGTGGCTATTCACAGGTATGATCGTAGCATACTGCAGACTCAAATATTTCAGCCCAAACAATCCTCCTGCCTCAGCCTTCCTAGTACCTACGACTGCAGGCATGTGCCACTGTGCTCAGCTAAAACAGTTGTTTAGATATGTGGTGATAAACATCACAACTGGAACAGGAAAGGAACTGTGGCATGCAGAGTCATTTCAGAGACATGGTAAAAGGGGCACAGTCAGGACTGAGTAACAGACATTTGTGTTGGGAGGGAGAAGATAGCATTACCATTAGGGTTTCAAATCACAGGGATCGGAACACTCATCATGTCTTTGGGCTATTCCTAAAGATGGAAGTTTGGGGGTCATGTCTTCTGAATGGGGTTAATAATTAAAGTTGGGAAAGAAAGAATTCATATGTGAGAATAATCCTAGTCACATACCATGTGTGTTAATATTAATACTCTATGTTTTAGGCTTTATGATGTTTAAAATCTAGTGACTAGAATTTTGCTAGCCAAGATTGTTGGGTGGTGACATTTGAGGGACAGATTTAAGTAACTAATCCACAGGAGAACTTGTGTTTACCGGATCTTAGGGTGCGTTAGTGCCGACTTCCTTAAAAATGTAGCAGCAAAGTAGGTGCATTTCCTATATGGAGAAGAAGAACTTTGCAGATAAGGCCCAGGGACATGGAGCTTGGGGAGAAAGCATCTATTCTTATCCAGGTGGGATCAAGAGGAGAAAAGATTGTGCCAGGAAGGGAGGTGGTGCTGCTCTGTGGCCCCTTGTGCTGTTAGTAGGATTTGGCTCCATCACGGGGGGAGATCTGGGTACTGACTGTGAGGCACTGGGCCAAACATGAGAATGAAAGCACGACTTAGATCGTACCCTGCCCTCTGAATAATCCCAGTCTTCAGAAGACCCGGTTACCATCCCGTTGTACCTGATAAAGGATTGTATTACCAGCCAGCTAGTGATGAGCAACAGAGAACCCAGCAGGGCAGTGAGAAATAGGCCAGAGTTGAGAATTGATCCAATGCTGAAGTGTTTATTAGTAAACTGTCTTTGGCAATTCTAATCATGACTTTAATAGTGGAAACCTAGAAATAAAACATATTTGTCTCCATTGTCAGTAAAAGAAAGAGAGATAGGATAGTATTTTAAGGGAGCTTCAAGATCAGTTCAAAGTTTCCTTAGGAATTGAGAAATTGGCGTATTTGTAAAAAAGACAGATGAAAGGGAAAGATGAAGGCAACTTATATTAAAGTGAATAACTCAGAAGGGGAGGGAGTTGGGGAAGCAGAAGGGACTGAAGTGGAGCCTACATGCGAGGGGTGGCTCCTTAGTGAGATCCGTCTTATTCTGAGACCACCAGGAAGGATGACTACAGCGTGCTGTTTTCTATGTCCCTGGTTTTCACGTTATGTTCCTGTGCCAAAGCCGTTAGACAAGCAGAGCAAGCACTTCAAGGCCCCACCACAGCCAAGTGGTACATCTTTTCTTGGTATCAAGTTTTCTCATGGCTAAGACACTTGAAACTTTTTTCAGCGTGGAGCAAACCTCACAAAAGTGTCAGAATGTAACAGGAGTTTCACTTGGTCTTGGAGAGGTTCAAACTGAACCCTGCACAGAAGCCCGTTAGCAAACTAAGTTGCAGGCCACAGTTTAAAAATGGTTGAAGTACTGTCAAACTTCCTTCTTTTTAATTCTTCACAAGATATAAAATATTTGTATCTTTTCCAATCACAAAAGCAATGCGTACTTATTATAAAAATGTAAATAATGCAGAAGTGTATGAAGTTAAAAGAGGACTCACCCCCAGAGATGACCTGGGTTGTGTATGTGTATGTAGAGCTTATGAAGCAGAACTAAGCAGTGAGGGGGAATCCAGGTCTGGTTCGCATCTGACTTCCAGCTCTTGGACGGTCTCCACTTTCTCATCTGCAAAGTGGTGAGAATAATAACTGCGTGGCCACGGAGGCTGAGATGAGATAGTGTGTGTAAATATAATGTGTGTAAAATAGCAAGGTGCTTGAAAAACGGGAAGTATTCGATTTAAAAATTACTCTCAAATGCCTGTAATATACATGCCAAACACTAAAATTGGATTATTCCCTATGTATCATTTTCTAACTTGGTTTTCCATCCTGTTGTCATAGACATGTTTCTACATCAGTACATGTAGTTCTACTTCATTTTTATAATGGTTTGCAATCTCATTATTCTCTTCCCCCTCTAAGTAGGCTTTTCTAATTGTTAAGGCGAGCACTTTTCATAGAGTTATTGATCATGTGTGTTTCTTTGGTAAATAGCTGTTGCTTATCCTTTATTCGTGAGTAACTGGGGTATTTGTCTTTTTCTTAGTGATTTGTAAGAGCTCCTTGTAAAAGGGATATTAACATGTTTTACATTAACTCTTGTTAAAGATACACGAGTTAACTTTATTGATTAGGGCTTTTATCATGTAGCAGTTCTAAACCTTTTTAGTGTCAAATCCATCATTATTTTCTATTATGCTTTCTGATAACCTTTCCCACTTGAAAGTTTGTTTTTATATTTAAAGCTTTAATCTGGCTGGGATTAGTTTTTACAAACTGTGTGAAGTGTAGGGATTTATCCTTAAATTTTTAAAAATGATTAGGCAGTTACGCAAGCACTATTTATTCTTCCAAGAATTTGAAATTCATATTTTTCATACTTCTGTTTATACAAGAATTTATATATTTATATACTAAATTCCTGTTATCTATATCTGGACTCATTGGCTTGTCCCATTGGTGTGACTTTTAATTCCTATATTGGAATCACAATATTTTAATTATTATAGTGTTAGAGTGTATTTTGATATTTGATATGGCAAGTATTTTCTTTTTCAAAAAATACCCAACTATTCTCAAGCATTTATCTTTTCAAATAAACATTAAAATGTTATATTTCCCAAAAATCCCAATAAGATTTTTATTATCAATATTAACTATATAAATTTGGATTATGTTTGTATTTTCACACATACTTTCATTTGAGGGTCTTGTGCCTTTCCATTTATTCAGGTCTCCTTTTACGTCTTTCTGTAATGTGTTATATTCTTCTTTACATAGTTCTTACGTTACGGATCACATTGATTCCTAAGAAGTTTTGTCATTTAAGTTGCAGTTTAGTTATGAAAAGAGTTTTTTTATTATGTATTTTTATTAGATGTTGTTAATATTAAGGAAAACTTTACACACTGCTAACAGTAGTTTTTTCTCATACCTTCTTGGTTCACAGTCACCTCTACAAATAATGATAATTTTAACTATTTGTTTTTGGTAATTTTAGTTTATTCTCTTTATTACTTTGGCTAGATTATGCAACAGAATTTTGAATAAAAATCAGGAACGTAGGCATCCTTTTCTTGCTTCCTGACTTTAAATGGATATGCTTCTAGTGTTCCCCTTTAGAGACTGTGTATACAAACAGACAGTGGCCAGATCATATGTGAAAATAGAACTTGGATCCACAACCTCTGTGACAACTAGCCCGGGAAGCTAAACCACAGCTTCTGTAGCAGTTGGCCCAAACTGGTCAGGACTTGGTCAATAACTGCCAGCTTCTCTGATTTTTGCTCCCACTTCCAACTCAGGATCAACCACAGAAAGCCAAATATGCTCCCCAAACCAGTGCTATAAGATGTTCTACTTCTAGTTAGCCCACCCACCTCCAGCTTCCCCCAGGACTACGACGTCCATCAAGGCATACCTGGCCCTTCCTGTCTTTTCACTATAAAGCTCTCCCACTCCTCCCTTGCCTGCCCTTGAGGCTCTGTCAAATGCAAGTGATAGTTGACTCTTGCAATAGCAGGTTCTGAATAGCCTCTGCTTATTCTCATTCGGGTCACCTTTGTTTATTTCTGCACATTATTAAGTATAATGTTCATTAACAGGTTTTCTTTTTTGTTTTTTAACTTTTTAAAAAATTTCCGGATATTATGGGGGTACAAACATTTTGGTTACATGTTATGACTTTGCCACACCCAAACCATGATTTCAGGTGTGCCTTTTCTCCTCTACTGACGGGAAAACCGTCGGGCGCCGGGATGCTGCTGCTCGCTGTCTCCCCGCAGGCCGGGGCTGTGCGGGGCCGGCTGGAGGCCATGGCAGGCGGATACTCGCTGCTTGGGCTGGGCCTCAGGTGCCAGTCCGGCCTGTGCTCGGCCATCTGCTCTTGTCTTCTGGCCATGCTATTCTCGCGATCCTGATTGGATGTTACAATTGTTACTGATTGGATGTTAAAGCTTGTTGCTGATTAGATGTTACAGCTTGTTGCTGATTGGATGTCAAAGCTTGTTGCTGATTGGATGCTTTTTGAGTCCTACCAAGGGTATAAAAGCTGGAGGAGAACAAGGAATGGGGGTCAGAAGAGCAGAAGTTGGCTGAGCCTGCTGGCGGAATAAAGGCTGTTCTCCGACTCTCCATGTGCTGCTCAGTTATTTTCCTGGTCAAGACAAGAGCTGTCAAAAGAGCTGTTATACACTTGCTGTTAACACTTGCCGTAATGCTACAACACTCACCATATCCATTAGTTGTGAGTTTTCCCACCCTAAGCCCCAAGTCCCCGAAGAATATTACTACCATGTGAGCACCATAGTGTTGATCAGTCAGTGCCAATTTGGTGGCGAGTACATGTGGAGCCTATTCTTCCATTCTTGTGATACCTCACTTCGGAAGGTGGGCTCAAGCTCTATCCAGGAAAATGTAAGAGATGCTAGATCATCGTCATTTCTTATAATTGAGTAATATTCCATTGTATACATAAACCAAATTTTATTAATCCACTCATGGATTGACAGGCACTTGGGTTGTTTCCACAACCTTGCAATAATGAATTGTGCTGCCATAAACATTTGGGTACAGATGTCTTTAATATAGAATGTCTTTTGTTCTTTTGGGTAGATGCCTAATAATGCTATTGCTGGATCAAACATCTCTAATCATTAGAGAAATGTAAATCGAAATGACAGTGAGATATCACCAGTGAGATTGGCCTTTGTCAAAAAATCCCAAAACAACAAATGCTGGCGAGGATGTGGAGAGATAGGAACACTCTTATACTGCTGGTGGGACTGCAAATTAGTGCAACCTCTGTGGAAAAGAATATAGAAATACCTCGAAGAGCTAAAAATAGAAATACTATTTGATCCTTTAATGGGTTTTCTAATGATTAATGAGCAACAAATTTCTAGAATGAGCCCTTCTTTGGTCATGTTGTCATGGCAGTTATTTAGCACATGTTTCTTTTTTTT
>CAUYPO010046221.1:0-36481 GCA_963574435.1 Cheirogaleus major
GAAACACTCCTCAGTGTCATTATCAAATATCTAGAGAAGCATTATCCCTTGGAAATAGAATATAAGCAACATATTTAATTTTGAATTTTCTAGTAGCTAATTAGAAAATTTTCTAATTTTCTACATTTTAAAAAGTAAAAAGAAACAGTGAAATTAATTTTAATAATGTGTCTTATTTAATCCAATAGAGCAATCATTTCAGCATGCAATCAATATAAACATTATTAATGAGATATGTTACATCCTTTTTTAAAATCCTAAGCTTTCAAAATTTGGTGTGTGTTTGATACTTGAAGCACATTTTATTTTGGACTAGAGACATTTTAGGTGTTCAATAGTGACACGTGGCTAGTGGCTACCATATTGAACAGATCAGGTCTAGAGGGCTTGCTAACAATCCTAAATTCGTCATTAAATTCATACCATGTATGTGCTTTATGTACGTGTTTTGGATATCCTAGAAAACTAACTCCTCAATGACTCCATGATACACCGTTTAGAAATTAAGTATAGTTAAGAATCAGCTGCTTCTTATTTCTTTTTCTTATCTCCCCTCCTGTGTCATCATTTCTTTTCTTTGCATCTGTATCATTTAAATTCCACATTTTCCAGAGAGCCTAGCACTTTTGTTGGACATAGGCAGTCCCAGATCAAAGGATATGAATGAGACATGAGACTCAAGGAAGAGACCTCTTAATGAAAATCATGAGTCAGAAACATTAAGACATTTTTCCTTTCCCCAGTGGCTTAAAATCTCTTCTACTAGCCCCCAACTCCAATATGTCTCCCTTTCCCCAGTTCCGAGAGGATAAAAGATTTAATTTTATTTTTAACCAATATATGTGGAAAATCTGCATTTTCTGTTTGTCACTTATTTTAGGGTTGTAAGCATTAATAAACAGAGAATATGTATCTTCAGTGGTGGCCTAATTTTTTTAAAGGAGCGTGCAAACATAGCTTTTGCTGGCATTGTTTTGAAATGAATAGAATGCTCTCAGTAAACTTTCACATTACTCTGCAACATGTTTTGTTAGAAAAGCCTGTGGTAGTATCTAAAATTGTGTAAATCATCAGTTTTTAATCTGGCAGGAAGTAGATAGTGGCCCATTAAACTTTCGTAATTAAATTTTCCCTGTACTCCCCCATAGAACCATTATCTGAGTTTTCTAATTAACACAAGAGGAGGGAGTCAATTCAGATTGATGGGATCTAGAGCCATCCCCTTTCATTTTAATGACCTTTAATAAACTTTTATTACTATTGATATTGATAATTATAATACACCCTTTAATTCCGCAATGTGATTCTAAGGACCTTTTCAAAAATTGCAAAATTCACCTTTAAAGCGAGACTAGGCAGAATTATTACATTCCCAAATGCTGTGCATTTAAGGCAGTGACTTTAAGTAAGTTGAAGGGTAGATAGACATTGTATTGTTGGTGTTTCCTTTTCTTAAGCCACAGTGCTGGACCTCTGTCCTCACACAGCCTCCAAATTTCACAGCATAGTCCCCCCAAGAATGGCAGTTGGGCTGAATTGGGAGGTGGTTTTTGATAAATAATCCACAGGGGAATAGGTGGAGTTTACTAAATTTGTCTTGTTTACAATTGGAAAGGCATTGAGACCAGGAGGCCAGATGCCCAAGAGGATAAGTCATTAGGCAAGCAGGCTGGTTTCCCAGAATGTTTTCTGGAGATCTTGCCAGAGTTTTACATAATTCTACATCCTCTTGGAGCTGCCATTCCTATCACTGGAACTGATCCTTCCAAGTGAGAAAATGAATTTGCCAGCAAGAACACATAAACACTGAGAAGAACATTCCCATTATTACTTATAATTTGCTTCAGAAATTGGGATACTAAGAGGATAAGTTACCAAGGTCATGTGTATAGTAAACGATGGAGCTAGAATTTAGCTTATGCTGGAACTCAAGTTATACTGTTTGCAAAATCACAACGGGTAACCTATATGGGACTCTGGGTGCCTTGGTCAATGGAATCGAAAGTTGTAAATATGAGATCTACCAACCTCATGGTGTTTAGAAGAGACTGAATGGAATGGTTTCAAACTCCCCTCATCTATAAAGTGGGAAACAAAATACTTTATGCCATAAAAATGTGAAGATTAAATGAGATAAGGTATAAAACATGCTTAGCATAGTCTGATTCAACGAATGTTACTTCTCATTTTTATTATAAATATTATTTTCATCATACCTCACCTATTCTATTCAAAGTTTGGTGCTTTGATATCTCAATATATGAGCAAAAAAGTATACATTAAAAATAAAAGTCAAATACTTATATGGCAGGGGAGATACTATGATCACGGAGATAGTTTTCCCAAGGTGAGGCTCATCCATTGCACTTGGGATGTGCTACCACTGCAATTTCCCCAAATGTGAGAAACTAGACTGCAAAATTTATGGTGGTGGGGGACGGTATTTGTGCTTTCACCTAAAAAAAATTAAATGAATGAAAAAAAAATATTTTAAGTAAAATAAAAGCCTAGACTTACCTGCAAGAAGAGATAGCAAGGACCTGCTAAAAATGACAAATATAAGATGTGATCATTGAAGTCAAAGATTTTATAATCTAGCTGCGACAGTAATCTAAGGATAAGGTTTATACGGCCTGTTGTTAAATAATAGCAGGAAAAATAGAGAAGAAAGGAAAAAATCTGAGGGATTTTAAGTGGCAATAATCATGATCAGAAACCAGACATGTTTTAAAATACTTGTGGAGAAGTTCTGTTTTATGATGCGTTGGAATACCTGGGACCAAATATACCCTCCTACTGAAACAGCTAGACAAGTGGGGGAAATATATGAGGCAGTGGTTTTGGGGACAGCACAGAACTGTGATCTATTAGAGAAAGGAAATAAATGAAGTGAGCCATGCATCTTTCTCTCTGGAGGAACTTTCCAGACTGTGGTGTATTAAGGAGATCCTAAAGAAAGCATGGAAATCTCATCGAGTTGAGGAGATACAGATCAGAGCTCGGGACAACAGAGGTGACTCAAAGGAGGAGAACTGTCTGGAGAAAAAGCTCCAGAAATATTGAAAGGGATCTTGTGACCCTGTTGTTGAATACAAAACTACACATCAATAAGGTAAAAGTCCATGAGTCCAGGCAAACAACTCAAGAGTTGAGGGGTGAAAACCACCATTATTGGAGACCCCAAATTAGTACACTTTCACAGTGATGCTAAAGTAGCCTCAGAATAAAGGAAGTTCTAGATCAGGAATTGGCAAACTAAGGTCCGTGGATCAAATCCAGTCCGTGAGCTGTTTTTGTAGGGCCTACCAGATAAGAATGGTTTTCATATTTTTAAAAGTTTGTTTTAAAAAAGAGGAGGAAGAAGAGGAGGAAGACACGTAACAGTGATTGGATGTGACCTAGAAAACTTAAAATATTTACTGCCTAGTCCTTTATAGGAAAAGTTTATTGACCTGCCTTAAAAAGTCTCTAAAAAATAATCCTTGAAATAATCAAACTGATCCTCAGTTAATTTAACTTTCTGGCTAAACAAAGTTCATTACTTAAATAAATAAAATCTAACATTTAACAGTGTATAGTTCATAATCCCTAGTATCCAGCAAAAAATTATTAGACATACAAATAAGCAGGAAAATATTATCCATAACCAAAAGAAAAATCACTCAATAGAAATAACTCAGAAATGACAAAGATGATGAAAGAAGCAGACAAGGACTTTCCATAGGGATTGTAAACATGCTCAAGGATTTAAAAGAGAACACAAATATAATGAGGAGAGAAATAAGGGATATATAAATGAACCAAATTGAACTTTTAGAGATGAAAAATACAATATCCTAAATGAGAAATTTACTGTGAGGGATTAATAG
The DNA here is from genome assembly GCA_963574435.1 of Cheirogaleus major. Taxonomy (NCBI): domain Eukaryota; kingdom Metazoa; phylum Chordata; class Mammalia; order Primates; family Cheirogaleidae; genus Cheirogaleus; species Cheirogaleus major. Next base: position 3,870 of record CAUYPO010046221.1, read on the forward strand.
CAGATTAGATGCTGCAGAAGAAGATTGGTGAAATTGTAGACATATCAGTAGAAATTACCCACACTGAAGCATAGAAGAAAAGAAAAAGTCTGAAAAAGTGAACAGAGCTTCAGTGACTTATAGTACAATATAAGATGAGTTAACATATGTGTAATTAGAATCCCAGAAAAGAAGGATGGTGAGGAAAAAATAGGAGAGGAAACAATGGTAAAAATTTTCTAAGTTTGATGAAAACTACAAACGCCTAATCCATAAAGCTCAATAAACCCTGAGCAGGATAAACACCAAGGAACCATAACAAGACAAAAAAATCTGTGATAAAGAGAAAATGTTAACACAGTCAGAAAAAAGACCCATTACACAAAGAACAACAGAAATAAAAATGAAAGTGAACCTCTTGTCTCAAACTATGCAGCCATAATCTGAAAGAAAAACTATCAACTTCAAATTCTGTAAATATCAAAAATCTCTTTCAAAATGAAGGTCTATAATAGCAATCAATATTTGGAATTTGAAATTTTTAAAAAATACCGTTTGTAAAAGCACCAAAAATTTAAATATCTAGGTATAAATCTAACAAAATATGTATAAGATCTGTATGCAGAAAACTGTAAACTTGGATTAAAGAAATCAAAGAACATCTAAATAAATAAAAAGATATTCTGTGACTTGTAGATTGGTAGGCTCAATTTTGTTAAGATGTCAACTCTGCCCAACTTAACCATTACATACAATGTAATCCAAATCAAAATCCCAGTGAGATATTTTGTAGATGTCAATAAAATTATTATAAAGTTTATATGGAAAGGCAAAGGATCTAAAATAGCCAACACGATATGGAAAAAGAACAAAGCTGGAAGACTTACACTACCAGATTCCAAAATTTATTATGAAGCTATCAAGTTATGAAAAGATAATGATGAATCTTAAATGTATATTTCTAAGTTTAAAAAGCCAATCTCAAAAGGCAAAATACTATAATCCCAATTCTATGACATTCTGGAAAAGGCAAGACTATAGAGACAATGAAAACATCAGTGGTTACCAGGGGTTTTGCAGCAGAGGAGCAAAAAATTGAATAGATGAAGCATAGGGGACATTTTTTTAGAGTGGTGAAAATATTCTGTGTGATGCTGTAATTGTGGATATGATATTATGCATTTGTGAAAACATATTGAATTTTATAGCCCAAAGAGTGAATATTAGCATAACACAAACAAATTTAGAAAAAAAATCATGTAGGAGGCTAGGAGAATACCAAGATAGAATGTCGAATGTGACAACACAATCTGGCTATATTACGTTTATACATTTACACAAATGTATCAAACAACCTCACTGAAGAGGGTGGGCGAAAAGGTGCTTACCTTAGTAACGTTAGAAATGATTAGAGTTTTAAAAGTGAACAAGAAACTGTACATAAGCACTGTACTCTAGTTGATAAAGTTGTACCTCACAGAAATATGGATTAATAATTCTGATACTAATAAAACTGAATGCTAGTAAATGGATGGTGGATGGTAGGATTCAGGTTTCTCACTCTTGGAGTGGGAGTTTACAAAAAAGTAGGCAGAATGATTCTTGTGCTAATGTATTAGAGTTGGAGACATCAGCATGAACTCATGTTTAGCTTAATATACATATAAATCTTCAAATATAGAAATATTTATAGGTGTATATTTACACATGGGATAGTATACATACACACATATTTGCTTTCTCTGTCAGCCAGGGGGCCTAGAAGCAATGACACCCTAGTAGCAATAAGCATACCTGGCACCTGGATCTTGGTTTCTAACACCACTCTCCAATTAAAAAAGCCAGAATCTTTGAAGAAATGGCTGATCCTAGGACCAGGGCAGGAAATATACAGAATGAACCTGGAGCATCTTGTAGTGCTGAAAAGTAAGGAGGTGTTCAAAACAAATAAAAAAAAACAAGCCCCACAATGATGGAAGTATGTCAGAAGGAGAGAGGATAGCATTTTGAGCAAACAAGTAAATAAACTAGTGTTGTATTATATCAATCAATAAATAAACTATTTTTAAAAAAAGATAAGAGACTCTTTCTAAATTATTTTGTAAGACATTATTATTCTAATACCAAAACCAGACAAAGATATTATAAGAAAAGGAAACTACAAGCCAAATCCCTCATGAGTATAGATGCAAAAATTCTTAACAATATAGTATTAAATCAAATCAAGCAATATGTAAAAAAGGACAATTGTAGTGGATTTGTATGGCATCAACTTAGCTAAGCTGGAATTGTGTTTTCCAGAATGTCTCTCCATCCATAATTTTAAATTAGCATTGGCTGAAGAAATGTTTTGCATAAGCTATGGAAGGTGGAAGTGAAGCTACAACCATATTGCTCTTATGCATGGAAGGTTGATATGGCCACCTGGTGTTGTTATAGTGCACACACATAGTCACTGATCTGCTGGCTCACCTTGTTGGCACTGCACAGTAGCAGGGCTTTTAGTTCCTTTAGCTCCTGTTGGATTATCTCCTTTAGCTTTTCTGAATCTGGGGCCAGAGTGTGCAGCTCCGGAAGCAGCAGCTGAGCCTGCAGCTTCTCCAGCTCCTGCCAGATCTACTCCTTCAGATTCTTTGAATCCTTGGCCAGTGTGTACAACTCCCGGGGCAGCCGCCAAGCCCACAACTCTTCCAGCTAACGCTGAATCTCTTTCTTCAGGTTCTCCAACACTTGGGCCAGTCCCAGCACCAAAGATAGAAGTAATAGCAGTACATAAAATATTTAGCTAGCTCCCACAACTACATAAAGCCAAATTCCTATACTAAATCTCATAGTCTATATCAAATATAGTGGTTCTTTTCCTCTGATCAAACCTCGATTGATGCAATAATATATCATGACTAAATGGAATTTATCCCAGGAGTGCAAGGTTTGTTTAGCATTTAAAAATCTAACAATATAATTCACCATATTAACAGATAGATGTGAATATTGTGTGATTATCTCAATAGGGACATAAAGAAATAGGAACAAATTTTAAACCCAACACCTATTTATGATAGAAATGATCAGCACACTAATTATAAAAGAAAACTTCCTCAACCTAATAAAGGACATCTATGAAAAACCTATAGTTAATATCATACTTCCCGGTGAAAGACTGAATGCTTTTTGCCTATCAGGAAGAAAGCAACAGTGTCCAGTTTTACTACTTCTATTTTTTTCTTTTTCCTAGAGAGAGGGTCTTGTTCTGTCACCCAGGCTGGAGTGCAGTGGCACGATCATAGCTCATTGCGGCCTCAAACTTCTGGGCTCAAGCGATCCTCCTGCCTCAGCCTCCCAAGTAGCTGGGATTACAGGCATGAATAGCTGCACCGGGCTCCTAAAAACATGAAATATGTAGGGATAAATATAATATATTATGTGCAAGACTTGTACACTGAAAATAATTTCAGATTATTGCTGTGATAAATCAAAGAAGATCTAAAGAAATGGAAAGACTTCTATATTCATTGATTGGAAGATTCAATATTGTAAAGATGTTAATTTTCCCTAAATTGATCTATGGATCTAAGACAATCTCAATAAAAATCTCAGCTGGAGTTTGTAAAAATTTACAAGCTGGGTCCAAAATTTATAATGAAAATGTACAAGAACTAAAACAGCCATAGCAATTTTGAAAATAAAGAAAGTTGGAGGATTTACACTACTCTGATTTTAAAAGTAAGTAATCAAGACAGTGGTATCTAGAATTTATAAAGAACTCTTACAACTCAATATTAAGAAGCCGAAAGCCTAGTTTTAAAAAATTGATGAGTTGAACAGATTCTTCACAAGATGATATGAGAATTATCAATAATCATGAAAAGATGCTCAATATTATTAGTCATCAAGAATATTCAGAGCAGCTTAATTTACAGTAGCTAAAAATTGGAAATGACCCAAATGCTCATCAATAGGTGAATGCATAAAAATATTATAGATGTGCCTTGACTTATGATGGAGTTAAATCCTAATAAATCCATCATAAGTTAGAGATATCATAAGTCCAAAATACGTTTGATACATCTAACCTACAGAACATCATAGCTTAGCTTAGTCCGCCTTAAATGTGCTCACAACACTTACATTAGCCTATAGCTGGGCAAAATCATCTGGCAACAGAGTACACCACAGAGTATTGGTTGTTTATCCTCATGATTGAGTGGCTTACTGAGAGAGATGCTGCTTGCTGCCACTGCCCAGCGTCACCAGAGAGAATCTTACCATTGTATCCCCAGCCTGGAAAAAACTCAAAATTCAAAATTCAAAAAAGTACCATATCTACTGAATGCATATCACTCTTACACCATTGTCAAGGTGAAAAATCCTAAGTCGAACCATCATAAGTCAGGGACCATCAGTATAGAATATCCATATAATAAAATATGACTCAATAATAATAATAAACATTATTATCATCAAAAATATTATTGATACACAAACTAGCATGGATGAATATTAAAAAGGTTTTGCTGAACAAAAGAAGCCTGACACAAGATTAGGTACTTGTGATTTTATTTACATAAAGGTATAGAAAAGAAAAATTACTATGCAGTGGCAGAAAGTAGATCCGTGGTTACCTGGGGCCAGGGCTGGATGGGGAGAGACTCCTGCAAAGAGATGCAAGAATGATCTTGGGGTGACGGAAATATTCATTATCTTCATTGAGGTAGTGATTGTATGGGTGTATACTTCCGTCAAAACTAGTCAAACTACACACTTAACACAGGAACATTTTGGTAAGTGTAAATTATACCCCAACAAAATTAATTTTTTAAAAATTATTATTTTGCATCTTAGAGATAAGGAATTGAAGTGCCTGATTGATTGCTGTTCTTTTGGCCACCACACAAGTACAGATCTCCACCACTTCATAAAAAAATCACAATGTCTCCCAGTTTAACACCTCTGATAGGGAATGATGCATTCTCCAATCAATTGTAAGCACATCTTAAAAGCCAGACTTTTGATACAATGCTATTGCCATTCCTGGTTGTCTTCATTGAATTGACTAACACAGCTTCTCAAACTGGGGAATGGATGGTGCTAGATGATATTGGCATATATCGTGGGGGAATTAATTTTACTTGAAAGTAAATAATTTAAAATAATAATAATCTCCGAGCACGGTGGCTCATGCCTGTAATCCTAGCATTCAGGGAGGCCGAGTCGGGCGGATCGTTTGAGCTCAGGAGTTCGAGACCAGCCTGAGCAAAAAAAGCAAGACCTCGTCTCTACTGAAAAAAATAGAAAGAAATTAGCTGGACAGCTAATAGAAAAAAATTAGCCGGGCATTGTGGCGCATGTCTGTAGTCCGAGCTACTCGGGAGGCTGAGGCAGGAGGATTGTTTGAGACTAGGAGTTTGAGGTTGCTGTGAGTTAGGCTTATGCCACAGCACTTTAGCCCAGGCAACAGAGTGAGACTCCGTCTCAAAAATCAAAAATAAATAAATAAATATGTAGATTTATTTTGTGGAAATGAAAAAAGTTTTTAAATTCATAAGAAAACAAAAAAGATCAATATTATCCATAACAACCTTGAAGAAGAAGAACAAAATTAGAGAACTAAAACCATCAGAAGATTTATATTAATACATCTACAATAATTAAGACAGCATGATATTAGCAAGAACTGAAAAACTGACTAATGGAAGAGAATAGAGTCCAAGAACAGACTCACATACATATGAGCAAGTGACATTCCAGTGAAATGGGGAAAGGGCCCAGATGGACGTCCATGTGGGGAAAAAAAAGTCTTAACCATCACCTCATACAAAACACAAAAGTCAACTTCAAATTGATTTCCTAAATGTGAGAAGTAAAACAATACATTTTCTAGATTTTAACAGAGAAAAGTGTCTGTAGGACTTGAAGATGGGCAATGAGTTCTTAAATAGGTTACAAAAAGCAATAATCATAAAGGAAAAAATTGATAAATTAGGCCTTATTGATTTTAAGAACTTTTATTCATCAAGACACCATTAAGCTAGTGAAAAAGCCACAGAATGAGAGAAGATATATGCCGTACATAGATCCGACAAATTGCTTAAATCCAGAATAGAAATGAACCCCTACAAATCAGTAAGAAAAATATAGACATCCAATGACAAAAGATTTAGACAAGGCATTTCAAAGAGTATATTAAATAGCCAATAAACATATGAAAAGGTGTTCAACATCATTCACCAGAAAATGCAAATTAAACCCACAATGAGATACTACTTGATACTGTCCAGAAAGATTAATTAAAAAAAAAAAAAGTAATACCAAGTGCTTTGCAATAATGTGGAGCAACAAGCTCTAACCTTGCTGGCAAAACTATAAATTGATATAACAGCTTAGCAAAACTGGCAATATTTATTAAAGCTGAACACATATACTCAATGACCAATTCTCCCTTTAAATATGCACTTTTCATAGATATATATACATATGTTCACCGAAGACATGTTTACAGCAGCAATATTCATAATAGCCCCAAACTGGAAATTACCCAAATGCCCATCAACAATAGTAGGAATAAATAAATCATATTATACTCATACAATGGAATACTGTACACCAATGAAAATGAAAGAAAGACTGCTACACATGAAACATGGGCGAACCTCACAAACATTATATTAAACAGAAGAAGCCATGTGCAAAAACTATATACTGTATGATTCCGTTTATATAAAGTCCATAAAAGGCAAAATATGATGCTAGGAATAAGAATGAGCTTGTATTTTGAATAGAATCTATTTTTATCCCTCCCTTAAATGTTTATACATGACTGAAGGCACAGAAATTGGCCTGACATACATGAAATTGAAATGTAAGCAAGAAGTCAGCCCTTGAATATCCTCTATTTAACCTTTTGCGTGATGTTTGTGTTTCCACCTTGGATTTTGTGTCTAAGGCCAAACAGTTTCAAACATTTATTTCTTTCAATATAGTATTCCTTATGGAAATACTTGATCTTTTGTATGTAAGTCCAAAATCTTTTCTTTAGAAGACCTCCCCAATTAACTGCTGTGATACATGTTAGGTAAAAGGTGTTTGCTATTGTTGGCTTGGAGACCCTCTTTCCCCAAATGCATGTCCAAATGCATGTCTGTCACACTGTGCCTGTGTCCAGCTCAGCCACTCACTGAAGGCTTTTAAACAGAACTACTTCTGCTGTCAGAGCAGAAGATCAGGAATTGAGGAGTCTCATCCCTCACAGGGTTAGTGGAGGACAGATGACAAACAGAGAGAATCATACTAGTTGTCCATCACCAGCAATCCATCCAGCCACAGCCCTTGACAACACCTCCCCTTTAGAAATTTAGAGGCTCCTCCCCACCTCCCATTTCTTTGTCTTTTACAATCCTTTTGACAGCAACGCTACTTGAAGAAAGAAAAACTATGTGCAGAGTTATGATGCAATTTTCCCCATTAGTATATTTTCACTAGGTGTGTGGGCCCCTTTTCATTTCATATAGTACTCATTTTTTTGCCTCTTCAGATGATTGCCTATTTCTATAATAATTTTACTTCCCTTTCTGTCGATGACTTTCAGACCTAAGGGGTTGATCTTGCTTTCAATGGGCACAGCAACGATAAAGCTCTGTAAGGCTGAGATTTGTGTGCCTTATACGGAAAGTGAGAGCTATTGCTTTTACCATTAGAATGCTATTAGAAATACATTTTTTTTGAGACAGGATCTCACTTTGTCACCCAGGAGTGCAGTGGCATGATCATAGCTCACTGTAACCTTGAACTCCTGGGTTCAAGTGATCCTCCTGCCTCAGCCTCTTGAGTAGTTGGAACTACAGGCATGTGCCACCATGCCTGGCTAAATTTTCTTTTTTTTTTTGGTAGAGATGGGGTTTCACTATGTTGCCCAGGCTGATGTCAAACTCCTGGGCTCAAGTGATCCTTTTACTTCAGCCTCCCAAAGTGCTGGTATTAATATTACAGGTGTAAGTCATCACACCTGGCCTTAGAAATACATTTTTAAAAGTTTGTTGGTGCTCTGAGTTTAAGCTTTCTCTAGAAGAGGGATAATCCTTTTCCAAGGCCATGGATGAGCTACTGTGCTCTCTTCCAGCATTTAATCTGGACTTCTCAGCACATCCCTGCAGGAGGTGGTGGGTCCTGCCCATTGATACAGTCTTGTCTTTCACCTGTATTCTACAGGCAATCCGGGGACCAGCCACACCTGCCTAATTTCACTCCTCTGGGGTTGGGAGGGGAAGACTGGCTTTTTCAACATCTGTGCCTTGGGGTGCTCTTCATTTGCCTGCTTCTCCAGGTAGCAGTCTCCTACTTTTTTTTCCCCCATAGTCTCATTCTGTTGTCCAGACTGGAGTGCAGTGGTATCATCATAGCTCATTGCAGCCTCAGACTCCTGGGTTCAAGTGATCCTCCTGCCTCAGCCTCCCAAATAGCTGGGACTACAGTCATGTGCCACCACACCTGGTAATTTTTTTTAATAGAGATAGAATCTCGCTATGGTGCCCATGTTGGTCTCAAACTCCTGGCCTCAAGCAATCATCCTGCCTCAGCCTCCCAAAGTGCTAGGATTACAGGTGTGAGCCACCACACCCAGCCCTACTATTGAGTATTAACTCCTTCCCCAAAACTTTCTTGACGTGGTGGTAAAAATATAGTTCCCTGATGCCATGAGCACCCTATGCATACCCATGTCATTGGATTTATCACGTAATCCTGGGAGGAGCTCACTGCTTCTCTGGTTACTGCTTTAGACTTTAAGCCTCAGGAGCTGTGTTTTTAAAATCCCAGTCATCGCAGAGCCTGCAGAAGGCCCCCAGTGTGCTTGTTGAATAAAGCAAGCAAGCAAGCAAAACATCAACAACATGGCAAAATCAAGTATATTTAGTGCTTTAGTAGAGGTGATTTCCTGCAACTTGTCTACTCTAGTGAGATGAATTGCAAGAGCCTGAACTTACAGGTTCCTGCTGTTCATGTTTAGCCATCTTAATGCATCATGGCTGACTGGACACACAGAAACTCTCAATTAGTCTTGTTTTGCCGTGGTGCATACAGCTCTATCCAGAAATAACAACGAAAACACCACACAGCTGCCTGATATTCGTGGAAGGAGAGGTACTATATCAGACCCTAGTCCCAGCATTACTAAAATTGTTGCCATTGGAAGGACTCTACACCTCGGCCTCTGCTGTGCTGACTACTTGTGGTTATGCTTCAACAGGTAGAAACTAGGAAGGGGTATCCAAGCCTTGATGACCACAAGTTAAAAAGCCAAAGTGGGAAATCCAAGACAAAGTCCTTCAGGAGTAACTAGGTTCACATCTTTACTAGCATCAACCAAACACTTAGAAAATTCTGTTCTCTATGGCACTGAGTTAGTTATTCACTTGCAATGTCTTGGTAAGCTCACTTTTAGCCTTGAAGGAAATTAAAAATAAACAAAAACAAAAATCTTGCCTCCTACACCACTCCTCCTCCCTACCCCAGAACCTCATCCTTGCTTAAGTGAACACACTTCTCTTTCTTTCAAAAGAAAAGGAGGTCCTTGTGTTATACCTAGGAACATAGGTGAAATTTATTACAAAGAAATTGGAACTCACAATAGAACAGAATGGTCTAAAATGCATAACAGTTGGCATTGAATCTCATGCCAATTGCATCACGCCACTTGGTAATGTGCTACATGTGAGAAAGCATGTCAACTTCTGTGAAGGGAAAGGTTCAAGGCTTACTTGACATGTTGTGTTCACCATCGAGTGTCTAAAGAGAATGATCCAGAGAGAAACAAATATGGAAGCTGACTAAAATGGTCACTGCCATTAAGCATTAAATAACTCTCAGGATTCACAAGACATTCTGACTAACACATTTGATTTGAGATGAGTGGAATTCCTAGGAAGGATTTGTGAATTAAGAACTAAATATAGGATGAACAGTAAATGTCATGATAGAATCTTTAAAGTATTTGATTGACTTTCCTATAATATTTCCACTGAGAATAAAACTTATGTTAAAATGGAGTTGGAGGTTCTTTTGGAAATTATCTAATTTGTGAAAGGCATACAACTGGGGCTTACTAAGGACTTAAAGAAACATAAAAAATGCACAAATGCACACACATACACATAAGAATGAGAAAGTTTTACTAAAACAGGGATAAACATTCCTAGCCCAGGTGAATGAAAGAAAAATTTCACTGAATTAAAGAAAAATTTCATTGAATTAAAAGTGAAATGCTATTATTAACAGTATTTGGTTATTTACTAATGCTTGATAATAATTTTCTGAAGAAGACCAAAAATGTTACGAAAATGCTCTTTAAAGCCATCTACAATGAACATATTTTCAAATATATTTTTTTCATTTATGCCCTTCTAAATTAGAGTTTAAGACATTGGTTAAATCAATAGCAAAAGAATGATAATGGATAATAGGAAGAATGCTTTGTGTTTCCATCACCTTCCTTTCAAGAGTCCAGGCATTTTTGTCGTTAGAGCCGATGCTTAGATGTGAAATTGTTTTTACTGAGTTATTGATGACTGTATCTACACAGAGCCTAAGTCAAATTATAGTATATTATGGAAGCAATAGCTTCCTTCAATCTTTTGCATTATTGTACTATAAGAGCCACCTAAGCCCATTACGAAGCTGCCATGAATATTGTGTCTAGACTATAAGTCATCTCGGTTTTAACCAAATTAAGTCTCTACTACATGACTCAGATTTAGTATCTTCTGAACATAGCAATGTAATCTGCAGCCATGCAATTACTATAAGAGAAAACTAAAACACAATGCCTTATGCACAATGGGCACACAATAAATATTTGTTGAACAAAGATATGACCTGGACCTACTACAAATCTTTCCTATTTTTCTTCTATAAATGAATTAAGAGCTACCAATCTATAACATTTTTATCATGTCATCAGCCTTGATATATGAAATGATATTCCTGAGGAGGATTTGGAACTCACATTAGCCAGAACAGAATAGACTAACATATCTTTGGAAAGAACAATGCATCCTTTTAATCTACACCCGTAGGTAATCAATTTCCTAGTGGTAATATCAATATAGGTTAGATATTCTTCTTAAAACTGGCTTCACTGGCAAGGATTACTCCAAGAATATTCACAAATAGACTAAAGAATAAAAATTTTTAAAGAAATAATGTAAAGAGTGAACATCATTAATAAATAGGAAATATATCATACATTTAAAAGTAGAAACAATAATATACTTCTAAGTCTAAACAATGAATTTTACTTTCTCTAAATATCTAGATTTTTTACTTGACAAGAAATCTTGGATTTATTGAGCCAGTGGTATGCTTTGTACTATGAGCATTTAAAGGAATTAATCTCTCATCCATGAATGCTTAACTTAAGAATACATGGTGTTCTACACAGAGATAAATCCCCAGCTGCAATTCATCTCCACTAAGAAGATAAAGAAGAAATTGAGGAAATGGATTTAAATAAAAGAATAAAGAAAAATAGGTTAGGCAACTTGAGTTTCTATATGGATTTTCTACTCAATGCAATTACTTAACAGGGACTTTTTAGAAACCTTTTTCTGGAAGGATTTTAAAATGAAATCTGTTTTTCCTCCCCGAAAGGATTTTAAAATGAAGTCTGTTTTCTCTCCCTGGGACAGTCTCAAGGGGGCCTTGCCTAAAAGTGGGAGTGAGAACAAACTTTATTTTTGTATTAATGAAAGTTTTGGAGGTTGGAATTGAGCTTGAGTTTATATGGGTGATTAAGTTTCAAATACTAATGGTTTCTAAGAAGGCCAAGATCACTAATGTGTCTATTTTTAATCATGTATACGTATATACTTTTAATTATATGCACATAAACTTACAACCATAAGTGACTCAGACATAAGGAGCAACTAGATAAATTATTTAATTTCAGAATGAGGGAGGAGATATCCATTTGAATAAGATTACTATTTTAGCTACCATTTAGAGGATGATTTTATATTGAAAGTATACTAACTGAGATAAGTTAAAGTTCCTGAAATATTCAAGGGGCTCAGTTAGAAAGGATGGGTTATGCTTGGAATATATTTTTTTTCTGGAATAAGCATTCATATATATGGGCTTTTTCATTATTGTTCGGTTTTTAATTCCCATAGGTACTGGGATCTTTTGTTTCAAACCAGCCAGGGGAGAGTACTGAGAAGGTATTTCTTGTGAGAGTCCTGTTCAGTTTTCTCAATTCTAAGGGTTATAACATTTCCCAGTCTCAATTACACTGTAACAAAGTCAAGATGCTTTCTGTTAGGCAAGTACCCCATACCACCACCGAATGATTTGTCTGCCAAGGCGTGTGAAGAGTTAAATGCAAAACACAAGAATTAAAGTTAAGCAGTAAAAGCAATAAGTGTTTTACTTCTATCTCATTTGGGACCTCCTAAGGGAAGAAACTAGTGAGCTATGCAGACTTGAGGGGAAATAAAAAAAGAAATTGTCCCAATGCTATTCAGTAATCAATTGGAGAAAAAAAAAATCAGTCAGTATCAGGTAATAAAATATGGAATTAGGGTAGAGCACTTGCCTGAGGATATATCCTGTAGTAAACGTTATTTTTCATGATTTATAAGGGTTTTTAAAGAATGCCACAGGAGAAATGAAGACTTCGGAAAGCTTTACATTGTTCTGCAAGTGCTTTCATAATACTTGTTTATGTTTTAAGGTGGGGGCGTGCGGGAGAAATTGTACAGTGAGGTGGAACGGTTATTGACCAGATTGATCATGGGAACAAATCTGCCGGTGGTAACCTTGTTTAATGATATGTTGCTGGGCTCAGCACCTTGCTGAGGCTGTGATTCTTCACCGGCTGGGGCCGCATGATGGATCGCGGTAGGAAGCTGATGGTGCAATCACTCACCGGCCGTCAGCGACACCTGCAGCAACCTGACACCCGTCCCCGCTGAACGGAGCAGCCAGGCTGGCCGGCCCTCTGGGAGACACCAGGGCTCCTCCGAAGAGCACACAGGAGCTCTCTCTCTCGGCCCTGCACCTTCCTTTGTAGGGCATTTCTTTTAAGTTTCTGCTTAGGATTATTTTTTTTTATTTTTTATTTTTTTGCCAAAAGAACTTGAGTCCCCTTCGTCGCTTGGACGTCTCAGTTCCTTTCTCACCCCACAGCTCATTAGGACTTATTTTGCTGTGGCCAAACAGAAGACCACACACGGGCCTGAATCTGAATATAAAGCCTTAAAGATTCAGGAAATGTTATTATTGTGCAGCAAAATGCAAGATCATATTTTTCTATTTTTAATAAATGAATTAGTGGGGTAAAATTCGTTTGGGCTGTTTGTATAGTGAAGTCTGTTACATGGACCTACCTTATTAGGGTGAGAACTCTCCAGGCATCGGATCTGTGCTGTTTGTCTTTGTATATCCAGCACCTCGCACATAATTGTTTGCTAAAGAAAATAAATGAAGACACATGCAATTGGTTTGAGAAAGAACAAAATAGTAAAATAGTGTAAGTGAATACTTTTTTATTTCTTTAATTTTTTATTGTTTTATTTTTTTCAGAGACAGAGTTTCCCTTTGTAGATCAAGCTGAATGCAGTGGCATGATCACAGCTCACTGCAGCCTCGAACTCCTGGGCTCAAGGGATCCTCCCTCCTCAGCCTCCTTGGTCACTGGCACTACAGGTGCACACCACTATGCCCAGCTAAGCAAGTGCTTTTACTGTGTGACTCCTGTACTAGACCTATCTATAATGATTCCCTATTGTTTATCCCATTAAATCTAAACTTCTCTGCCTTGTAAAATATATCCCCAACACCAAACCTAATTCTTTAATCTCCAACATGATGTTTTGTGGCTCAGCCAGGACTGCTTCATTGTTTTTATGTTCTCATTATCCATGCTAATTCTATTTTTTTTTTTTTTTGAGACAAAGTCTTACTCTGTCACCTGGGCTAGAGTGCCGTGGCGTCAGCCTAGCTCACAGCAACCTCAAACTCCTGGGCTCAAATGACCCCTCCTGCCTCAGCCTCCCAAGTAGCTGGGACTACAGGCATGTGCCACCATGCCCAGCTAATATATATATATATATATGATATATATTTTTTTAATTGTCCAACTAATTTCTTTCTATTTTTTTAGTAGAGACGGGGTCTCACTCTTGCTCAGGCTGGTCTCTAACTCCTGAGCTCAAACGATCCACCTGCCTCGGCCTCCCAGAGTGCTAGGATTACAGGCGGGAGCCACCATGCCCAGTCTATTTACCAGCTCTTCTAGAGCCAGCCTGGTACCACCACTTATAAGAAGTACTCCTTTGTTACTTTGGCCTTCACTTACCCCTTATATTAGATGTTTGCTCTTTGCTTCCCTTTTCTGTTTTTTGGGTTTTTTGTTTGTTTGTTTTTGAGAAAGGGTCTTGTTCTGTCACCTGGGCTGGGCTAGAGTATAGTGGTGTCATCATAGCTCACTGCTAACTCACACTCCTGGGCTCCAGCAATCCTCCTGCCCAAGCCTCCCAAGTAGCTGGGATTATAGGTGCAAGCCACCATGCCCGGCTAATTTTTCTATTTTTTGTAGAGATGGGTTCTTGCTGTTGCTCAGGCTGGTCTCAAACTCCTGATCTTAAAGGATTCTCCCACTTCAGCCTCCCAAAGTGTAAGGATTACAGGCATGAGCCACTGCTCCTGGCCCATTCCCTCATTCTTAACAGTCCCAGGCTCTGGTTTGGCATGCTTGTGGTTTCATGGATGCTAATCTAATTCCATCCTCAGCTTTCAGTGTGGAACTTGACTTGCTAACCCCAGGCACTGAATTGCCTTAATGGAATATTTGGTTCTAAGACAGGCACATGAAATTTATTAGGGTTTTGCTAAAATGCTGGGACAAAGATGTACTCTCTTTTCCTACTACATAAACAAGAATGCAGGTCTAGGAGCTTCTGGAAAACATCTTGGAACTATGAACAAGTTAGACTTAGGAGGAAGTGGACACTGCTCTAGGTAAGGAACAGAGAAGGAAAGACACAAGACGTTTGGTGAATCCCTGAGATACTCAATTAGGCCTTTTCCGATGCCAGTCTGAAGCTGACTCAGTTTTGTAAGCTGAGTAATCTCTTTAGGTTTCAGCCAGGTTTTGTTACTTGGAACGAAGAACACCACCATCTTCTTTGAATGAAATTTGCATTTACAATAAATAGGCACTGCTCATTTTGGCTTAACTGGTTTTTTTTTTTTTTTAATAAGCAACTATTTCTTCTTCAACAAAGTTGAAAGCTTCTTAAGGATACAACAAAGTCCCTTGGTTCTTCTGTTTTTCTCCTTGACAGCTTCCACTGTGCTGGTAGAGTAGACACTCAATACACACTCATGGTTTGATTCTCAACGACACGCCTTACAGCTTGCTAACTCTCTTGGTAGGGCATGCTCTACTGGACTGCAGTACAGAAGTCATTGTCGCCTCCTATATCAAGAAGGAGATTTACAGACAGAAGAACAGATTTTTCCATCTTCTATTTATCTATTCAACTAATATTTGTTGATCAAGTCTATGTTACATTGCCTATTCTCTTATGGGCGTCTCCATCTTGACTGATTCACTAAAATGTTTCCAAAAATTGTCACATGTTATTTTTGTCAAATAGCTACTGCCCAGACTATGTTATTTCTCCACTGTTCCTGCTGCTCTCCCTCCTATTTTGTGATCCAGAGTGGGAAGTGATTACAGGAGAAAAACAGGCTTGTAACCCATCCTTGCTCAAAAACTATGGCTAGTTTATCAGAGCCTTTAGGGCCACACATACACAGTAGTCATTAAAAACAAAACACCTAACTATTGCATGTAGACATTACTTAACACACTTGTGCTCTATGCCATTGAAACTAATATAGGAGATGTTTGTACATGACGTCAACTTTAAAGACTTCAACTTAAGCAAATTTTATAGAATCTACAAACATCATTTAGACAGAGGTTTCAAATTTCTAAGACTTTATAGTCAATTTCATTTCTTGTAAAAGAAATATCCTCTGATAGAAACCTATTTTAAATATAAACTGTTTCAAGAAAATATTCTTGAGAAAGGATAAAATATCTTGCTACCCTCTAAGATAGTCATTCTCTATCTTTATTTATTATGCATAAGAATTGTCTTTGGAGCCTGTTAAAATACAGGTTCTGGGGCCCCATCCACAAAAAATCTGATTCCCTAACTCTGGGGTGGAGCCCTGGGTGATCAGGGGTTGCTGTTGCTGATCCACAGTTCACACTTTTAGTAGCTCTGCTCTGAATGCTACTCTGCTAGAATTTCTTCAGAATAGTGGCAAGTTCATGTTTTTTCATCTCTTCTGCCAAACCAGGGTTTTACTGACGCAAGTAAGTTGCAAGTATAAAGTTAGAAAATCAAGTTTCCACCTAAATCTCTTTTATTTTATTCAATTTGCTTACATGATTTAGCATCATCACTCTAGTAATTTTTTAGAATTACTCTTTAGCTAAGAAAAAAAAAGCAATAAGACTAATGTCTGGGTTCATCCATTGGGTTGAATGGATACCTGTATTCTGATTTGGTTGTATGTTATTTGTCTTTTTCTCAGACAGGCACTTGAGTCCTGTCTTTTCTGTATTCTTGATATTACTAATTATATTGCTGTCACTTGAGAAATACTACTATGTATATTATTAGTAATACTACTAATATTAAATCACTATGCCAGCCTACTTCAAAAAGTTTCATTCGCAAGCTATGTGCACGATACCTTTCAGAGGAAAAGAAACAAGTAAGAGCCTTATAAGCCACGATGAATCAAAAACTGTAAGACATTAAAAAAATAACTGTACTACAAGCTACTGGGGTAAAAAAGTGATGTACAAAGCTGAGAATTGTGACTTTCCAATAAAAAGCTCAATCAAGGTGTCATTTCATTAAGCTGTCTCGTTGGCTTACCCAGTTCACTTAGAGACATATTTGTAAAGATATTGTCCTAGATTTCAATCAAAAGGTATTTCAAGTGTGCTGAACCCAATAGGCAGTGTCTATAGCCCTTAAGACACAAAAATTGAAACAAATAAAAAAGCAGAGTGATATTTAAGATGTTCAAAAAACGTTTTTAAGCTTCAGCTTTTCATATTTTCTTACATTGCTTTTCATCCTTCCTTCCCACCAATGTGGCCTTATGATATTCTTTGCAGAATGTCATTGTGCATGGGTAAGCATTTGAAAGACAGAAACGTATAGATGCTTTCATTCATTGAACAATATCGCCTATGATTTAGGAGTAAACCCTCTTCACTTCTCTTCCTTCTGAGATGGTCTCAGGGCAAGCAGCTGCAAAGACAAAGGAAACATTTCCCTGCTACAGAATCTGGCTTTTTGGCTGGCTCACCTAGTGGTCACATTGGCAGCTCTGGGTCTGCTTTTTAGCTTATCATCGATAGGCAAAGAAGAGGTTAGATTGCCCTTGTGTGGTGTCTCATTTGGCTTCTCACTCAATTTGAGAGTCTATATCAATATCTAAATAAGACGGTAAAAGAATAAAAAAAAGAAAGAAAGAAAAAACAGTGAGGAAAGGACACGCACACTCAATGCCAAAGTTTCTTTCATCCTCTCACAAAGTTTCTGTTTCATTTAACCATAATCATCTTTCAACTTGTATTTTTATTTGTAAATCATAAATGCAATTCAAAGCAAACTCACTGTATTCAAGGAAACTGCAGGTTTCTCTCTATGTATACATAAAAGTTATTTCTTCTTTGAATAAGAACCTTTATACAGTAGTATTATAATATAGGGTAGAGGACATTTTTCATCTTATAATAATAAATGACACACTAAAGGAACATTCTGTATCATGAACACTTTATAACTACTGTTCTTGCTTGATGGCTAACATAAAACAAAACAGAGTTAACTAGGAATCTAGTACAGCCTAATGCTAATTACAGTATAGTGATGTGTATTTATTTTAAAATTATGTCTTTATATTTAGCATCTTAATATACACTGTCCTAATAGCTAAAATAATCAAAAGCCCTCCAAATAATAAAGTCCTGTTTTTTTACTCATTGCTCCAAATGAAACCAACACACAAATTTTTTAAAGATAATAGTTGATATTGTTTGTATTCACATATGACATATCTACAAATACAGCAATCTACACATTTACTCAGCATTATGTTCATTTAAATAGTGTCCATTAATTTTCTAGTCATTGAAAGCTTAGTAGAAAATGTTCAAGATTTTATGTCTTTTTTCATTCTAACTCTTGTAAAAAAGAGAAAATGGCAAGATAAATTAGCTTTTATCAATGTATCTTTATAAATGCTCCTTATATAAACATTTACCCCAAATGATTATTTGGGCCATCAGATTTTTATTTTGTTTTTTTGATAATTTTTATTTCAAAATATTAGAGGGTACAAGTGTTCTTGTTATATAGATGAATCGTATAATGCTGAAGTCAGGGCTTTTAGCGTGCCTGTCACCAGAATAGTGTACGTTGTGCCCGATAGGTAAGTTTTTATCCTTCTTCCTCCTCCCACCTCCCTTCTTAGTTTTCAGTGTCCTTTACACCACTTCATGACCATGTATGCCCATTGTTTAGATCTCACTTCTTAGTGGAACACGTGGGTGTTTGTTTTTCCATTCCTGAGATACTTCACTTGGCCATCAGATTTTTAAACTGTTGTATTTGCCAGATTTTTGCTATAGTAGGGAAAATATAAAAACAAAAATGCTTTATAGATATAGGTCTATTTTCTAGAAAGGTATTTATCAGCTAAAATGTTTGCTCTTCCTTCAGTTTAAGAAAAATACATAAAGCATCAGTTGATGTTTGGGAACATAATTCAGTTGGCAAATTTTTCAGAGAAATTTAATACCGTTTGCTGTAATTATAAAATGAAGATGTATTGATATAGAAGAATGTTCTGGTGTCAAAAAAATTGGGAACATTTTAAGAACCATGTCATTCCCCACTCCTATCATTTTAAACAGTCTATCAGACTGTATTTGAAAACCACAAGGAAAAATATTAAAGCATTGCAGTGGGTGCATGAACATCTGTGGATATCATTGAAAGCCACTTAATAATCCCAATGAAAGAAGTTTTACATTTTAAAATCTGAGATCTCCTTATGCAAATCATTTTGCCTTTAGCCATTTCAAAAAGAAATGAAGGACCTAGAGGATTTTACAGTTTTACATAACACTGGTGAGATGGTTGTCAACTTTGATCTTACATTAATTAGTTAAGACTGATCACAGCAAAAGCAAACTCAAAAATCTGGTCCCCAGCTAAAATGAAAAACAGCCACAATTTAAAATGATAAAGATTTTCGCTGTATTTGATATTATATTCTCTATGTTTAGTTTATTATTGAGTGGCACATAATAACATAATTTGTTGTCTAGTAAAGTGGTTCACAATGAAGTAAGTGCATTTTTTCACCTTGTTATACAGACATCAATCTCCATATCAGGAGGTTGTATTCTTAAGCCACTTGGGGTATAAACCAAACATGTTTTGGGTTTTTTTTCTGTTTAAAGACTAAGATTTAAGGAAAGTAACTCTACATACTTACTGTAATTATGGGAAATTAGGTTGTGGGTATAATTCTGTTAACATA
Organism: Cheirogaleus major; assembly: GCA_963574435.1. Lineage (NCBI taxonomy): Eukaryota > Metazoa > Chordata > Mammalia > Primates > Cheirogaleidae > Cheirogaleus > Cheirogaleus major. Next base: position 23,484 of record CAUYPO010046221.1, read on the forward strand.
TCTACCATAAATGAAAGGAAGTCTATTGTGTTACAATTAGCTGTTTTGTTTTGTTTTTCCCCAGCATGAAGTTTATTCTAAGATAAAGCTTAAAGCTATACTAACTTTTAGAAAATATGACCTTTCTATTATATATGAGGAACTAAAATTTAAAACTCATCAAACAGCCAATCCCTGCAAAGAATTTCCTTTTCCCTACAGGTAGTATGAAATGGAGCCCAAATGACAGGACCCCATCTGAGCCTCCCCAGCTCCCCCAGTCCGCACAAACCCACTCTATCAATCATGGCAGGATAATGCATAGTGGCTGCACCTGTGACAGGAAATGATTGAGTGCTGAACACAGGGCCTGCTTCGCCTGTCGCTTTGTGCATTTGTATTTCTCCAGGGCCGGTTTGAGAATTTTCAGAACTTGGAGGCGGGGGAGGAGGGATTCCCATTGTATTTTGAAAAAGAAATAATGCATTTTGATTATCAAGACATAACACAAAAGAGAAATTAGGCAGTAAAATGCCCCAGTCCACTCAGGTGTGCGAGAGCACCGGTGCAGCACCAGGATGCAATATTATTAAGCTGTAATTTAGTTTAGATGAGTAGAGGATGCTGATCTTGGCCATTCTTTTGGAGATGTCTCACTCACCAGTCACAAAACAGATATTTGTTCCTTTCTGATCACATAAAAGAAAAAGAACAAAAGGTCCAGGCTGACCTATTGTCCGCAAAGACTGTATCATCTAACTTAGGTTAGGAAAATTATGTTTTCATTGCTTAAGTTCTTTCGGCTGGTTTTTTTTTTTTTTGAAACCTTTGATTTACTGTGATGATCTAGTTATTTAAGCGGTTTGAGTTAGTGTCATAATCTGTTTGTAAGAAATTGCAACTATAATATACACAGTTTACATAATTTTCTGCTACTTCAGCCACTTATTGAAAATATATATGGTGAAAACATATTTAAAGGGCCTATTTTACAGTAGTTAATATTTTCTTTTCGTTAATCCAACTGTGTAGAATTATATGTATTTGTTTTTCTATTATAAAGGATAAAATATTGATAATATATTTTATTGTGTACGCTATTCATATAACTCAGTTTGGGTTTCTAAAACGACTAAATAAATACCTCTGTTAAAATAATAACATTGAGGGCAGGTAGTAAACAAAAAGTAAAACATCTATCACTTAACAATTGAAAACTCTCCCTCTACCAGGGTGTGTGTGTGTGTGGGGGGGTGAGGGAACAGTAACAATAAAAACAACATCTGAATATGTATAAACTCAGTTTCTCGGGTCACAATTTGCATTTTTGTCTGAACCACCATTCCCTGTACAGGACATTAGCACATGTTTAGACTTCTAAAAAATTCTGTGGACTGTTAACAGGATGCCCTTTTATTTTCGCCATGCAGGATTATTATCTTCCACTTTCCCTCCATGTAGGCAAATAAAATTACGGAGAAATAAAACGAGCGTTGGAGCGCTGGCTCGCTGTAGGACAATCGGATGTCGCTGGGTGATGTATATGCAAACATACACGAGCCGTTTATTTCATTGTTTGCACTGCGGAGAATCGTCCTCGCCGCTCTCCACGCCTTTGTTGACCTACAGCCAGTAAAGTTGTGTGGTTATAAATAGATAGAGGCGGCCGATGAGGAAGGTGGGGGGAGTGACTTTCTCCGGGCGCTCACGGATCAATCGCCGCCCAGGCGACGCAGGCTGAGGGGTGGACTGAAGTAAGCCGCGGGGCAGCTGGGCTCAGTGGAACGCAGCTCCTTCGTCCCCGCGCTGCTGTGGCCAGATGTGCGCCACTCCCGAGACCCAAAGCAGTTTTCGTCAGCCACTGGTCAGCAGCTGCACCGAGGACACAGGGCGGGAGGTCGGGCAGGTCCGAAATAGGGGGAAGTGCGAGCCGATCGCCCGCTCGCAGAGCCTTCGGGGCGCTCCCGCCTGGGCCCCGCGGGTTCCGGGACGCCTGAGCGGCGTCCCGGGGACTCCCGCCTCCCGGTCCCGTCCCGCAGGGTCCCCGGCTAGCGCCGCGTAGTGCCCCCACCCCGTTGCCCAGAACGCGACAGCTTCCATCTGCCCAAACTGGGGGTGCCCCCTGCCTCTCCCCCGCTGCAGCCCGACAGCAGGAGTTGGTCTGCGGCCGCGGGAGGCTCGCTTCCTCCGCGGCCCGGGCCTGCAGGTGCCAGCGCGCCCCCGAGCGAGCGGGCGGGTGTCTCGGAGTCGCCGGCCTGGCCCGCGCCCTCGCCTCCTTCCTCGGGGCGCTCCGAGTGGCCCCCGGCCCGCGGCCCCGGCGGGGACACGAAAGTCACGGGCGTCTTGGGACGGCCCCTCGCCCAGGGCCCCCCCCTGTCCCGCCGCACCTTCTCCCCGCGTCCCTCCTGTCCGCGCCCCACGTCGTGTTAACTGGCCGGGTGACTCACTCTAACCGCGGAGTTACACGGACATCGTTGGGTGCAAGGGAATGTCGCCTGGCCCCCCACTAACCGGCTAGAAAGGGAGGCCGGCGAAACAAAAGACGTGATGGCAAATTAGGCCACTTCTCGGGCGGCGCGGAACTTGGAGGTGGGGGCGCGGGGAGGGGGCCCCCGGCGGGGCTTCCGAACGGGCCGGGAAGGGGGGACGTGGGGAGCGGGAGAGGGAGACAGGCGAACATCTGGGGATCGGACCATATGCCGAAGCTTTGTCTTGTCCTTCAAAGTTCGGCTGCCCTTGAAGTGATTTGTCAGGCGGCCCACGGGTGACAGGGAGGGTGTGCGGCGGGAGCGCGGGCGGGAGGCGCCGCGGGGAGGGGAGAGCGCGGGAGGGCAGGGGCGGGGAGGGGAGGGCGCAGCCGGGGACGGGGCGCGCGGAGCGACCCCGCCGCCCCCGGAAAAGCGGAAACCGGTATCCGCGGAGGTGCGGAGCCCGAGACGGGGACGCGGGGCGCTTCCAGGGGAAACGCCGGGACAGCGGAGAAGAAGGAGCAGAGGCGCAGAGGTTAAGGAAGAGGAAGGCCGAGGAGAAAGAGAGTGGGAGAGAGAGGACAGGAAAAGAGGAACCAGACGGGGAGAATAAATTGAAGACGGTCACCGAGGTGTATTTAGAAAGTGCATGTCTCCTATTTTAGGAAAAGTGGCTTTGAGCTCCCCCTCCCACCCTTCTTTTCTTTCTCTTTTGCCCGCCAACCGCTGAACTGATTAGACTGTAATTAAGGCCATAAAGCCCTCAGATTATACACCTGTTTATTCACTAAAGTCGGGGTCTCATCAAGCAAATTAGCTGCTTCCAGGCTACACATTGGGCCTAGAGCTTGCCTGATTAATGAAGTTTATTGGGAGCTGTTAAAAGCATTAACTGGAGAAAATCTCTGCAATTCGTCATATTTAAAGGATGGAAATTAAATCTTGCTATGCAAATGAGAAAAAAATTTTTAAACCATCTTTAGGGGTTACTGTCTGCATATTAGTATTTTTTAAAATTCTGTTCAGGAAACAGGAATTAGCAGGAAGCCATTATCTGGACTTAAATTTATCAAAAATATTCAATTGCGCCTTATTTGGCATTATGCTGGGGAGAGAAAAAGAAAACATAAGAAGGAAATTTCCATATACTCTGATTTCCAATGCAAAGAAATGTTTAAGACACATAATCACAAAGCCAGCTTTCACAAGAAACCTAATTTTTAAAGTTAATGTAGCCACTCACAGAATGAGATTTGGGTTTAATGTTTGATGGAGGGGGGTGGAAATGATGAAATCAACAGCTAACAGAGAGTGGAGTGGAGCTATGTAAGTGCCCTAAATAAAGAGGAAATGTGAGAATGGCAGAAAACCAGTAGAGGGGTAAGAAAAGGCACCCCAAAGAAGTCAATATTCTTATAAACTGGCCGTAGAAAATGCTTCTGTATCTAGTGTTTGTAATCGTAACCACTGTAGTTCTTTGGACAGGTTGAAAAGGTGTGATTAAGAATATAAACAAGGGAAGTGAGGGAAATATAACCAAGTGGAAAGAGGAAATGGAGTGCAAATTGAGAACATAATCCAGAATTTGTAAAGTATGTATTTACTTTAGGTGCTGCTTGGTGACATCATTGTCACACAAATGTTTATTAATGGTTGCAATTATAGAAGTGAAGGGAGGGTGATTTCAGTACATTAGTTATTCTTGAAAAGGGGGAACTCTTTTCCACAAGAGTAACAGAAGTCTAGATATAGATGCCTCCTATTTCAACAAAATATTGAAAATAAAAACATGTAATGAATCCATTATTTTAGTCCATAAAAAGCTTATCATAATGAAAATCTTTCAAGAATTATTTTTAAATCATTTCTACTATTTTTTTCTAAGGACATTTTAGGTGTTAATCCAGTTTGAAATGTCTGTTTGAGGACAATGTTGCATGTTTTATAATTTCAGTAAAATATATAAAATGGTAGCATGCATAAAATCTAAATTATATGAGACAAAAGGACAGGCAGAACTAATAAAAAAGTAGGTAATTTTAAAGAAAATGTATCTCATCATAATAGTCACCTCTAATGGATTCAGTTTTAAAGTATTTGATAGATCTTTATAGTTATTCTCACTAATACTATACTTTAAAATTGATTTTCTTATTAATTCTAACTTTTTTGTTTTAAAAACTTAAAGAATTGAGATTTACTAATTTCTCTCATGTTAATGAAGTCACTTATCGTCAGCTAAGGAAAGTAATAGTAATCATTTATATTAATATTTCTGTTTTAAAAGTCTAAGAAGTCTTTTCAATTTATGCATCCCTTCCCTTTGGGATGCATATAGCTTACTGAAACTAAAATAATCTAAATTTAAAGTCTAGAAAATTCAATAACAACACCCACAAACATAGATAACCTTGAAAAATAGTCTTCATTTGTCTTAATCTTTAAAAATCTTTAAATTATTTGTTTACTGTCTCCTAAAAACTCCAATATAGTCTAAGTCTGAACCACAAAAATCCCCATTTGTTTCTATCGATATTGTATATTACATTGACTCATAAAATAATTATTTTATAACAAATGAACTATAAACATTTTAATTTAAATATTAGAAATAAAAAGTAATCATTTAAAATAATTTGGGGTAATGACTAAAAATTCTTGATAAAGGCATATGCTACTATCCTTTGGATTATTTAGAACACATTTTATACTAACATTATAATTATTAAAGGATTATTCAGTAAAAAGAGCATATATGTAAATTTAATTCATGTTTGTTCAAGCAAATACAAGTTTAAGAAAGACCTATTTCTCCCATAATTTTGAAGTAAACTGAAGAAAAACAATTATCCTTTGTACTTAAAATTGGCCCTTTATTAGGACTTTAATTTACTTTTAGTATTTGATTTAAACAAATAATTGGAAGAAGAGAAACAAGTAAATTTTCTGAGAGTATTTTTAAAATACATTTTGCTATTAAATATATTTTAGACAATACTTTGTGTCTCACATTTTTAAGCTCAAAACATTTAAAAATACTCTACCGATCTTAGGATACTTATCATCATGGTATGGTGTGTCTAACGGTTCCTTTAAAATATGGACATTTTTGTACAAAGATAATTTGCCTTCAGAGTGTATAGTCATTCAGATTGGGCTTCTGAGCTACTAACTAATGGGTATCAGTTATTGTCATTTGTATTTCTGATCTCTAGAGTGGCATGGATAAAGAAGGTCAAAATGGTCCCTGATGAAAAGAAACTTTTAAAACGTTTGGAAAAGTTAATGAATTAGATTTCCCCGCACTTGAAGATATTAGGATTGGGAGATCAAGACTCCCATCAGCCAAATCAAGAATATTCACAGTTGGCAGGAAAACTCAAAGTTTCTTTTTCCCCACCAGAGAAATGTCCTCCCATAGCTGAGAGGTGGTAAGTCATAGATATGATTATATTAGCTTAAAGAGTATGTTTCATTAGCAATTAACTGTGAGTATACTCAGCCTAATTTTTGTTGTATTTATTTCATGTAGCTTTTCTTAAGTGCTTGAAAATGCTTTTTGTAAAAATACCCTTTTTTCTTTATAAAATGTGTTTTTGCTATGAATAAAATTATAATGTTAATAACTATAATTATTATTTTAAAATGTTTGCAACAATAATGAAAGTTCAGTGAAAAGAACATAACTGTTAATAGAAGAGATGTACGACATTCCCCTTTCTTTTTTTAATAGCCTTTTAATGATTTATGACATAAAAATGCTACTTCGGTTTGTCTTTAGTAAGCAGTACTTTACCAATTATTTTCTACCTTAAGTGTTTGAAATATTACAGTATAAAATGTGTTCTTTAAGACCTGCATTTTTATCAAAATCTTCAAAAAATCACTTCAAAAAAAAGTGTTCTCGTGCATAGTTAATATGATCAATTGGCTTTAAAAATTTATTTTTTCATTTGTTTTCACAGAATAGTATATGAAATTAAGAAATATGGTATATACCTTTAAAGATGAGCCAGCATGTCCATAATATTCAGCAAATATACTTATTATACTACATTTCATATTTTGGGTTCTTAGAAGTGATGGATAGCTTCTTTGTAGAAACTGACTTAAATGTTAGAATTACAGTTCAAAACTGTGTGTTGGTCCTTTTGGTATTGTAAAATTATTAATGGAAAAATAGGTACATGAAGATAATAGTATTTTCATCCTCAACTATGCAAATATTTCTCAAAATGAAATGTTTCATTATTTTATATTTCCAGGGCAACCTTTTGAGTCTAGAAAGGTCAGTAGCGGGATTTTATTTTGATACATGTTATGACCTAATTCTTTCATGTGTTACAGAAATCCAAAGTGGATAGAAGGTTCTTCTTTTTTCTTTCGATGTAAGTCTACATTGCAACAGCTAAAATACCTTCCCATAATTGTAATGAGATCAGTGGGTTTTAAGTATGGAATGAATCAATTATTGTTAGCAGAGCCCCCGTGTAAATCATGGAATGCCAAACCAAGCTCAGGATTATAAAATGAATCTTTGACAGATATTCAAGGTTTCAGCGTAGTCTCAATAATGAGAATGAAGTACCTACTATCAAGTGAAAGCAAAGTTTTATTCACTTACTAAGGAATATGTGCATATTCATCAAAAGAGGTCAGATTGAATGAAAACTTTTTTTTAAAAAAGGGCATCTAGCAGCATTAAAGATAAAAATCAATGATAAATATGTACGGTTTATGTTAAAAAGAGAAAGTTTCCAAAAGCAGATTTAATAAAATGAGTGAGAATTAACTATATTAACACTGAAAAATAATAAAGTGATTCTTTATATTTTTATTTTAATAAAACTTTTAATATCAACAACAATCAAAGGATTATCATAAAAGAAATCAGGACTACTCATTGTGAGTTTTAGCAATTCTTGGAATTTGATATTTTTCAACTAGGAAAAACAGAATGATAGAACATAAAGTTTTAATAGAAGTGAAGACAGAGAAAAATGTCAATTGTATTATTTTTAATGCACTACCAAGAGGCAGGCAGATTCTAAAGGGTTTGAGAGATTCTGTTTAAATAAAATATTTCCCTCGTGCACACATTCCAACAGTCTCTTTGCTTTTCTTTTCCTTTCCTTTCTTTTCCTTTAAGATAACTCTCATGCAAAATCACTATATCTGCTTTTTTAGTAATTTACAATTTACTGTTGTAAAAGGCAAGTCAGAAACATAAATGATAGCAGATTTACAAATCTTTACCAATTTAGTAATATACCTTAATGCTTATGATAGGGTTCTATGGTTTTTAAAAAAACATTTTGAGTGATCCAAACAGAATATACATTTTTCTGGCTTATCCGTTCCAGTTACATACTTCTTGAAATTTTTTAAGTTCTGTACTATATAAAATCAGTTGTTAATTAACCTATTATAGTAAATACTAAACTTAAAGTCTTAATACACATAAAAACTGTAACACCAGAGTTCTCCCATTACTTGTACATATTGTTTCTTATAGTGTATTTCTATTAATGCATTTCAGGGGTTATACACAAAAATAAAAGGCATGATTTTTAAAAAACATGCAATAAAGTCTTATGTTAAATTCAATATTCACAACACCTTACATAAAACTCTGAAAGATAAATTTGTAGTTTAATAAGTTGTATGTATTTGGGCCATAACATATGCAAAATTTTTTTTTAAGTATAATACTCTGTTTATTTTTTTCCAGTTAAAATTTTGTTAATATGCTAAATTATGCTTATTTCTCATATGAGAAAATTAAGAATTTTGACATAGATGTTGTAGATATTTGTGAGAAAATAAAACCTATGTAACAGATTTTATGTGAAAAACATATTACTTAAATATTTTCCCCGTCTGTTTTTTTTTCATAGAATACAAAATAAACTGTATTTTGATATTCTTAAGTTTATCAATTTTTCTATATTTTCTTTCAAATATAGCCATATTGTTTTGGCATGTATGTATGCCATTTTTATTTTAAAAGGAGATCTATTATCGATGTGCATGTATAAATGTAAAGAGGTATCTCAAAACAAGTATGAAACTCTTGAGTGAATTGAAAATCGGAATAGTGTAAATAGAAGCTGTAAATGTATGCCTGAAACAGCTAAAATCAATGTCTGTGAATTCATATTCAAAGGCAAGTTTTTAAATCATGCGCTGGAATTGAAAAAGAGAAATGATTTCAGAATGGTGAGCATTTACAAATAAAAACGGTGTCTGCTGTGCAAAGAAGGATTTTAAATTTGCAGTGAAAGTCTGACATCTGGTGGCCGAAAGGAGGAGCATCAGAAGAGGAGGAGATTATTTTAAAAACCTTTTAGCTTTTTTATTAAATCAAAACCAATTTAAAAATTATTAGAAATTCTTTCTTTTTTCTATCTTCTAGACACTTTACATAGCATTTTCATCTTTCCTAATGATTTTACCATAAGTCTTCTTTTATGTTTACATTTCTTAAATATGTTTGTGTTAAAGATACGTTTTCAAGAGAATCAAATTATTGGTCAGCAGATCTTTTTCAAATAATACTAAACATACATTTAGAAATAGCTTAATACGAATCAAATTGATCCATAGAAAATTAGTTTTATATTATGCTGTTGAAATCAAAATAAACCTTTCCAAAATCTTCCCAATAAAGGAAAAAATTAAAAATTCCCAAAGAAATTTAGTCATTTTAATAAAGAACAAGAAAAACAGCCAAAAGGTTTTAAACCTTCAAACTGAAAGTTGATTCTAGTTCCTAATAAATATTAAAAAGATATTTCCTGAACAAAACTATCAATAAGTAACTACTCTTTAACCCATAATACCATTTTTTATTAAAATGGTGCAAAAGAATTGCCAAATTGATACAGCACACTATGTTCTAAAACTAACAACCTACTACCATGGAATTTGTTTATACTAGGTGAAATTAATCTTGCTTAAATTGTGAAGTAAGTAAATTATAATAACAATTTTAAAATAAAATTAGTAATAATATTTTATAAAATAGACTTTTCTAAGGTACATCATCATATTATTTTAATATGTTCTTCAAATAACTTTTTAAACTATCACTATATAAGAATAACAGAAAGCTTTTTGTTTACTTTTAAATTTCAACATACAAAACTAGGAATTAATACAAGATTTGGTATCTTCTGTATATGGAAGATATGTATATTCTTGCTCTTTTAAAAAAATAACTTTAAATTTCTTTGTGAATTTTTAACTTTTTCATTTGTTTATTGGGAAGATTTGGGAAAGGTTCATTTTGCTTCCAAGAGTATAACATAAAACTAATTTTCTATGGATCAATTTGATTAGTATTAAACTATTTCTAAATGCATATTTATTATTATTTGGAAAATATCTGCTGACCATATTCAAAGTGAAATGAAGTAGCCAGAGAGGAAATCTTTTGCATAATTTATGTTTCCTACAAGATTTGACCAAACAGTGTGAAAATTGTTGGCAATGTTAAAAACGTATTCTGGTAATTGCCTCGATTCCCATTTTGCTTAGTGTATGTAGGCAGAGTCTTAGTGCTAAATTTGTTGTTTCTGGTTGTAGCTCTTTGATGTCTTCATTCAAGAGGCAGTATGACACTCAGAATAGAGAATGGTGATGATGTATGAAAAGGTTTCTGTCATTGTGGTTTCAGAAATCTTTCTGCAGTGGCAGATGTACAGTAGTATCGTAAGATCAACATTTCCCTATAGCTTTAGATAGAATTCATGTATGGGGTGGATGGTTATACTGGGTTCGTTATTAGTCTTCCTCATTTATGCCGCTAGTATAGTGCAGGAGATTGAGTTAATAATTTATTGTGAATTGGCTGAGTGAACGTTCGGGAAGACATATCAGATGCTCAGGAACTCTCAGTAGTGAGGATGGGAGGGGTCCCTCCCTACCTCCGTACCACTGCAATCAAAGACATAAAACTGTTTCTATTAATTTATTCATGAAAAGTTGATATTCCCACCAACTGAAGAGAGTCTCACACTGTTCTATTCTTACAGCTCAGGTTATTCTAGGAGTGCTTATCAAATAATAAAAACCATAGGTTTTTTTTTTTAGAGACATTTCTCTTTATTCATATATATTAAATAATTATTGATGTGATTACATAATGTATCAAAACTCTCTCTCCAACTGCTTTGAAGACAGGAATTCTTTCTCAACAGACACTTGTAAGTAATACAAAGTAATTTCACAGCATATTAGAATAAAATCAACTAGTCTATTAATGAATGTTGGTGTTCATTTTCTTCATAAGAACAGACAAATTTTCTGTCTCATAAAAACGAATATATTTGCATTCCAGAATATGCTTTTTGGGGGCTCTTTAGTTGGGGAGCCCGTGTTCTTCCCTTGTAGCAACGTGGCTGACCCTAATATGAGTGTTTGCTATTTGCACAGATCTGAGAAGAAGGGACGCTAACAGTTTTTGCTCACCTTAGATTTCTCAGTGCCTGGCACATAGTAGAGTTTGGATAATTATTTTTTGAATGATAAATCAATAATGAATGCAGAAGTGCTTTGCTTTCATCCCCCTCCAATATCAGTAACTTTTTCCTAAAAGAGCATAAAATTGCAGTATGCTTCCATCCATGTTTGAGACAAAATAGTAAGATAAATAAATTATTACAACACACACAGAGACACATTATGTGTGAAGGCTTTGAAGGTTCTTTTCTTTGAACAAAAAAAAGAGAGATGAGAATCATATATCAGAAACCTTCACAATTAAGCAATCCTTGGAGTCCATGTTATAGAAGTAGGTACATGAAATAGGTAACATTTTAGCAGCTAATATCTGCATTGATAATGTTTATACAGTGCAATGCCATCTGCTGCATGAACATTTGCACATATTAATGGGCCCTGAGCTTGCAGTGATATATTTTACATGCAGAAGCATGTCAGAAATTTGTAAAAGATCAAATATGTGGACCCATAATAGACATTCCATTATCATGTTAACCATAATCTAAACACTTGGTTTTCTGATGATTTTACTATAAAACTATATATTTTTAGAGTCTTCTTAATTTCTACACCTTCCCCGACCACATTACTCTTCCCCCTTTGATGATATCCTGCAATACTGACTCTCCAACTTCTCATTTGATATCACCAACTCTGTTTAACTATTTCCAAATGACATAGTTGTCTTCCCCAAATGGTTGTAACTTCTCCAGATCAGCGAATGTGTTCCCCTTCTCCGACATCCACATGCTACACAGATTCAGGGTTTTCAGAGATAATGTTAACTTTTGAAGTGCCAGTACTAAACATGTCCTGGATATTTGTTTCTATAGAAATGCCACAAAAATTAATACAGATTATATGAAACAAAATGTTTTCTTGTTTGCCAGTTCATCTGATATTGTCTGGTCTCAACACCAGTCACTCTCTGTATATTACCTATTTTTTTCATAGTGCTAATTACTATTTTAAATTACATTATTTTGTTTTTACTTGATTATGATCTATCGCCCCCACTAGAATCTAAGCTCCATGAGGACAGGGACCTTTCTGCCTTGTTCATGGCTGTATCCCCAATGGCTAGAATGCTGTCTATAGGAGGTGCTTGATAAGTGTTCATAATATTCCCTTACCTGCTCCATTTAGAGTTGACACCTTACTAGGATTAGCTTCATAGTGTTAGAATTGAATTTACAGTTCATTTAATGTCACTGTCCAGCCAGAACACAAATCTCTGAGACTTACGTGGCCTCTGCTTGTATTCTCGTGATAGGGGGTCTGTTGCATATTGAGGCAACCTGAGCCATTGTTAGAAAGCTGTTGTTATTAAAAGTTCTTTTTGTTTTAAAGTTGACAGATCACGTCATATGCTTTTATTGTGTACAATATAATGTTTTTTTCCTTTTTGTAATGACTAGAAACCTGTCTTGCTGATAGATTTCACTGTAAGTCCTAGTTTTGCTCTATGGAACTACAAAAACAAGTCAATTTCTACGTAATTACTCTTCCAATATGTTCACATACACACACACACACACACACAATTTTCCTCTTTGAATAAAACATTACTGACATTGCTCGTTCACTCTGCTAGGTGCGCCAGACAGAAACAATCCCTGCTTTCATGTCCAGGGAGTCAAATGGGAGAGACAGATAATTAAACACATTATGTTCATAACACATGTTAAGCACAATGCTTGAATAAGAAGTACAAGATCAAAAAGAACCAAAGTAAAATCTCGTCCAGATCGAGAGGCAGCCCAAGTTGTGCTGACTCTAAAACAGATGTACAGTGTAACATCCTTCTGCATCCCTCCCCGCACCCCACCCCAAGAAGAACATTACTTAGAAACACTTCTGAAACTGGATTTGTGTTTTTCTTTCTTGATGTGATAACATAGTAAGTCTTGGCCTCAGTAGAGTCACAAGGCAAGAGGAGAATCTATGGTCGGGCAAGGTGGCTCACGCCTGTAATCCTAGCATTCTGGGAGGCCAAGGAGGGTGGATGGCTCAAGGTCAGGAGTTCGAAATCAGCCTGAGCAAGAG
>CAUYPO010046222.1:0-24803 GCA_963574435.1 Cheirogaleus major
CAGCTACTCGGGAGGCTGAGGCAGGAGGATTGCTCAAGCCCAGGAGTTTGAGGTTGCTGTGAGCGAGGCTGACGCCACGGCACTCACTCTAGCCTGGGCAACAGAGTGAGACTCTGTCTCAAAAAAAAAAAAAAAAAGAAACTAATTATAACAAGCAACGCTGAACAAGGGAGCAAGTCCACTAGCCTTGTTATCTTACTATGTAACAATGTTAATGCCCAAATTCAGGACAGCGAAAGCCTAGTGTAGACAGATGTGTCCATTCCTTCTCTTCTCCCTCTGTTTCCAGATGAAGCCTCAATTCCCTTCTCACACTCTCCCACCCTCCACTACCTGCTGTGTGTGTTGTGTACCATCTAGAAACTTCTGGCTCCAGTTTCCAAGTCACCTGTCTGAACTGCTGACACCCTATAACTCTGGTTTTTGGGTTCCCAATTTCCTTTTCCAACTCCCAATTTCCTTCCTTAAGGAAGGGTCAGATCCTGGCTGATTAGCACATCTCATCTTTCATATACTAGAGGTTTTCATATTGAAAACTCCAGGATAGCCTATGGATACATGCTGTTTTTTTTTTTTTTTTTTTTAAAGAATATCTGCTTAACTTTAATCCATTACCTGGATCTGGAATATACTAAACCCAATTGTTATATGGAGTCACCTGCGGAGAGTTTAATGGAAAAGCAAGGCAGCAAATTAGTACCCTATGATTAGCTGGAGTAATACTAAGTTTATCTATCCCAGGCCCCTCAGAAGAACGGACTGTATTTTTAAGATATGATTTGTTTTCCGTATCTGCACAGAAGCATGTCTCTAGTTAACTGGACATTTAATTTTCCACTTATTCATCTTTCCTCTTACAGACAGCTGTTTGGCTATTCAGCCTGTGCATAATGCGGAGAAAAATAATTATAGGAAAAGGGACACAGAGAATGTCATAATTAAACCACGCATTAGCAAAATACACTCGATACACCCGAAAGATCTTGATTGCTATAATCAGGTAGATTAGGTTTCCAGCATATACTTTTTTAAATAGAGGTTTATCTAAAGTCAGAAGCAAAGAGGCAGCTCTTAGAATCACCTTATAACACACAATTAACGGAATTTACCTCTATTTTTTTTTTTTTTAAAAAACCAGATATAAAGACAAATCAAAATATAAACCAATGGATTTATGAGATATTAGGGCATCTTCAGTCACCTTCCAGAATGGGTTTATTTGTTTCTAGTCTGAACTGTCATTAACAAAATCTCCTGTGTAATAACACACACAGAAACTTACGGCCTCAAGATGTGATTTAAACTTTCGTTTTACGGTTTGGAGATTAAAGTCGAGAGCAAATACGAAGGTAGGGGTCGGTGAAAGTAAAGGACCTGTGTGGGAGAATGGTGTTTCCACATGTTACAAAACATTTATTATTTTTACAAGGAAGAAAACACGGCCAAAAAACCAGAAATGATGATCAAGAGGGATTCGGGCCAATTTACAGAGCAAAAACCTCCACCTACAAAATACAGAATCAAGGACTCCAAATCCTCTTATGCTGTCTCTACTTTGTGGTGTTTAAAGTTTATATGCAAAATGTTTAGCTCTGTTCCCCATCTAACTAACCAACCGCTGGCTGAGAGTGCCCTGGGTCTGCTGATTTATTAATGGCAATCCACAGAGAGCGAGCAAAACACAAGGAAGCTAATTTTATGGCCATCAAAAAAAAAAAAATTAACTAGGGAATTAAAGCTTAGTATAGCTTTATGCTCTGGAGAGTTCTGCTTGACTGCAGACAGAGCTTAAAACCAGGATTCGAAAGCACAACAAACTAGTTCCGTTAGAAGGGCTTTGCCCAAGACACATTCCGAATGTGGAAAACCACATTTGCTGCCTGTCTTCTGTAATGAGCGAGGACAGAAGAGCAAATGCTGGTCTCGGAACCTAGGCAAGTGGGTTTTATTCTCCAACTTGGTCACTCGTTTTTAATGAAACAAAACCTGAGTTCTCAGGAGCTGTTTTTCTCAAACACACTCTCCCCTCTTTCAAAGATGAAAATAATGACCCTTTCCCCCAGAAATATTGAGCAAATTAAGCCTTGCACGGTGCTGTTCTGTCCCCCTACCCTCAGCACAAGGCCAGTGGCCCAAAGATAAAATCTGCCACCTGCTCGGCAAGGGGAGATGGTTGGGGTGGGGGAAGCAGAACACACAGGCGACAAGCCCGGAGGAAACCTGATTAGAATCTGGGCCAGGGCAGGGGCTCCTGAGGGTTTTTCACCCACTGGGAAGAAGTCAAAAATGAAATTAAAGTCTTTAACAGAAACTCTGCCTCAAACCACGTCCCTTCCCCAGTGATCTCCTCAAAGCCCCATCTAGTATAATTCTAGTTCTTCGACAAGGCAGGTGGACACCTTCAATCTAGTCATTTAGGGGCAATTTCTGGTGAAGTGGTGATTTATTAAGGAAGACTCAAGAGTGGAGAGAGCTATCATAACCAGGAAGGAACTCAACTCACCTTTGGGTATTCTAGACAGAGCCCACGGGGTTTGCTTTTAGGGATAGAGAAAGCCTCCCCGAACCTCTAGTTCCTGTACTCCGTCCCCACTCCCATCCCATGTTGCATAATTGGAAATGAGTTGCAAAGTGTAAATTCCCTGACATCATATTGCCTGGATTTAAATCCAGAGTAAGCCGTAACCCACCCATCCCTCCGGAGAGCCTCACATCGTAGGAGGGATGTGGGAAGGCCCCGGTACCTTATCTGGCATGTGGCTGGCTCTGAATCTTAACTCTCTCCAAAAACACTGTTTTTGTTGTGTAACAATTGTGACCAGCGACCCAACATGGAGGGGCCAAAGAGGCCCCTTTCAAAGCAGGAAATGTGGGTTTCTCGGACATGCTAAGTTTCCCCCGCTTGCCACCATCGTGCATGGATTTGATCTGGGATTCCATTCATGGATGAACCTTATTTTTGTTTAAGAATAAAACGTGTGGCCCCATCCAAAAGGAGGAGTGGATTTGGTAGTGATGAAGACAGCAATTTTGGATACAGACCTCAGGCACCAAAAGTCAAGTTACACTTCCTCAGATGTCATTTTCTGGCTCTTTGGGGCAATAAAGGATCCTAGGCTGGTCTTCTTCCCAGAGTCCTGAAATCCTTTTAGGGCAGGTTTTTCAAGAATCTTTTCTTTTCTTCCCTCTCTTGGCCCCATTTCACGATCTGTCCCCTCTTGCACAAAGGGCTGAGTTCTTACATGGATTGATACGATTCTGAGTCCTTGAAAAGAACATTTGCTAAAGAGCA
The DNA here is from genome assembly GCA_963574435.1 of Cheirogaleus major. NCBI lineage: Eukaryota > Metazoa > Chordata > Mammalia > Primates > Cheirogaleidae > Cheirogaleus > Cheirogaleus major. Next base: position 3,293 of record CAUYPO010046222.1, read on the forward strand.
GAAGAGTGCTGGGACTTCCTTAAAAGGTAACGTGTGCTTTGTGGGTTTTTTTGTCTTTTGCTTTTGCCTCAATATAGCCAAAGGAAAGGTGCTTCTGGGTCTGAGAAAGTCCAGCTAGTCCTCCTTTGCACACTCTGTCTTTTTCCCAGGAGCTAAAGCCCAGGGCAACTTAGGCTGATTAAGCACAGAGCATGTGGCAAAGCGGACTCCCTCCTGCCACTTTCTCTAGTTCAAAGTCCCTGCTGCTGTCCAGGCTGTGGCGGACCTGAAAGGTCTAAAACTCAGGGGAGCACATATGGCCCATTGGTTAACCCAGGAGTCGGCAAACTATGGCCCATGGGCCCGATGCAGCCCCCTCACTGTTTTTGTAAACAGAGTTTCATTGGAGTATGGCCACACTCATGCAAGACACATATGTCTGGTTGTCTTTGCAAAACAATGGCAAATTCAAGTGGCAGTGACAGGCAGTATGGCTGGACAGCAATACTAAAAATATCTACTTCTTGGCTTTTTCCAGGAAAAGGTTGCCGACCCTTGGTGTCCACCATTGTAGAATGCAGCTGAAATAGCATTTGGTTACCTGCAGCTAAAACATTCCTAACGGACAGACCAAAGTTTCAATGAAAGACAGAGTCAGCTGCATGGTCTGAAGTTTTTCTGGATTATTTAGAAAAATTGAGCATTTCACATAGCCCGGCACAACTCATTAGATTTATGTATATTGGGGTTTCGAGCCAAAGCTACATGTAATTATAAATTATTACACTGCTTCAATTTGTTACCGTTTCTCTCAGGCCATGAGGGTCCCACATTTGGCAGAAATGGCAGTAGGGTAGGCTAGCCAAATAGCACAGAATGTTCCAGCTGCCCCAGAGAGCCCCGAACAAATGATTTTTAGAATCTTCAGTTGAGAAACTGAGAGATTCCTTGGTCTTTCTGGAAACGTGTGGGTGAGGGCTGACCCAAATATTCCTGGATTTCTTAAGCACAATGCCATTCAATAGCACCCAATCTCATTCCTTATCTGGGCGCAAAAGAACTGCTTGTGTCATGTTCTTCACATGTGCACGTTTCAAAAACACCCATCATAGTGGGCCTCTACTCGTGGGGATATGGTTTCTGCTCTCATGGGAATTAATCCATTATGTGATGCAAAGGAATAACTAAGTAAACAAAAAAATACATTCCATATGATTATTTAAACCGTATCTTTTTTGTTGTGTGATCACTAAGTGTTGGAAGTTCTGATGAGGTGAGTGGACTGCTTGGATAAGGTTCGGGAAAAGTTACGTTCAGGACCTTAGGTTGGAATAAACCTTGCTAAATAAATACATGTGCTTTAAAGTAGAAGAAGGGGAAGAGAATTCCAGTTTTTGGGAACTCAACGTGTTGAATGATGGTGGTAACAACAGCAGGAAAGGAAGGACATGCAAAGGCTCAGCAGCAGCGTTTGGTACCATTTGTAACTAACAAACTTAAGCAAGGGCAACATTTTTCCTGTTTGCAAAAATCTTTCCCTTTGCCCACCAGGAAACATGACAAAATAGATAATAAAACTGCCATTTTCACTGGCCCCTAACAATTCTTTCTGGTTTAGACATTTTTGTCTCTGTAAGAATGAAAAACTAGTGTGACCAAAAAAAAAAAAACAAAAAAAAAAAAAACCACACACACACACCAAAAAACCAAAATGGAGTTTTCTGGCGGGGTTAAGCGAAACACCTGCAACCGGATTGATTGCAAAATTCAGCCCTGCAGGACTTGTCATCTGATCGCTAAATGTCAGGATGTGTCACACAGCTCATTCCCAGAACAGCTGATTTACATCACACCACTCGCTCAGAGACGGAGCATCCGAAAACAGATTTGTAGTTTTATCCATCAGCTGTGCAGAAGGATTGGGAATAACAGAGGCTTGAAAGAAAATAAGGATCGATAGAAAGAGAATTGCTTTGCCGTGAGAGGGACTTGGCAGGGCAGGAAATGGATGCATCGTGTCCCTCAGAGGTGGGACTCAGGGACCCGGTGGGAAGGTGCTTCTCGCTGACATTGATGGTGTAATTTTATAGACGGGCGATCCTTCATTATAATCTAGCTCATCATAGAAGTGAGAAAGATGTAGGTTTCCAGCCAAACACTGGCTCAGCAAAATGCAGTGTCTGGTGACATGAGAGAAGCAAATAGACACAAAGATGGATCAGATCTCAGCCCAGTCCATCTTCTAGGAGTGTATGCTTCATTCGTGGAATTAAGATCTACACGAACACTACAAAGCAGAAAATAGGCATTTGCGGTTCTGTGGTTTAGACTCAGTGCTGTGAGCAACCAGAGGAAGAAAGTCCCACTCCTGGCTGGGGCAGGCAGGTGGGAAGGAAGGGAGGTTTAGCAGAATCTCTCTGGTGACATTAGCATGAGACTTGGGTCCCGAACGTGGGACCAGGTGCTGCTGAGGATGCATCACTGAGCAAAAACACAAAGTTCCTGTCCTCGTAAATAGTGGGATGTTTGGGGAGTGGAGAGTTTTTCTTCTTTTTAACAGACAAGAAGAAAGGAGAGTGATTAATAGCGGAGGGAAACACAGTGGCTCTGCACAGGAACACAGAGGAAACTGTGCCCTGCTGGCTGCCTGTACCGTGTACTCTGCAGCTGCTGGCCCCGATCCCCAGGCCGCAATGGGTACCGGTCCGGTCCGTGGCCTGTTAGGAACCAGGCCACACAGCAAGAGGTGAGCAGTGGGCAGTGAAGCAAAGCTTCGTCTGTATTTACAGATGCTCCCCATCGCTCGCATCACCGCCCGGGCTCTGCCTCTGGTCAGATCAGCGGGGGCATTAGATTCTCATGTTGCAGCCAACACCTGAGCCCGGGCCCTGGCCTGCCTTTTTTAGAGCACTGACTAAGAAGAGCTTACAACTGTGACTCCTCCCCTGTCTCTTTGGTATGTGTATGCATTTCCTACAACCCAGGACTGTCTTTTCCCGGGACCTGAAAGCCATTCCTTTAAAATGCAGTCCTCAGGAAGCACAAGCCCCCTGTGTGTCAGTCTCCTTGGGAGAACAGCATCCTCACCTCTAAAGCACCTGTTAGCAGACACAGTGACCCAGCCTGCATGTACACTCACCTGCCCTTTTTAATTTTCCAGTTCCTGATTCTACTGAGCTTCTTGCCCCCTCACCCCCATTCTCCCTTTAAGACACCCAGTGACCTGTGTACAAATCCAAAGTGAGTTCGGTTCATGCTGGGCCCCCTTCCCTATTTGAAAGAGTAAACTGCTCATTAAAATCTGTTGGCGACTCGTGTGTTTGGCTTTGCTTACCTTTGACATTCCAAATAATGGAATGAAAGGGACATGTGATTCTATTTTGGAAAAATATCTTCACTGTGGTCTCTCATCTCTGGAAGTCCTTACCTGATCATATGAGGAATTTTCTCTTGTGTTTCTCCTAACAAAGATTTCAAATAATCTGGATTTTTTTGGTTTCATCCCTGATACATTACAGATTCCACCCACGAGGAAAACAGACCCGTTCGGGAGTGGGAAAAAAAATATTGTCAAAGTGAATATTTTTCTACTGATTATTAGTGTCCATGGAGTGAAGGAAACTGATGAATATTTTTTTTAAATGCTAAAATGTGATGAAAATGAAATGACAGTAGCAGCTCAGCCTATAGGTAAGTGAATTTTTCTACTTTACATTTGTATGTGATCTTATAACCACCTCTGTCATTATTAGTTATGCCATTGTGCTACATTAGTCATGCTTTGTAAAAAATATATTATTCTGCAATATAATAAATAATTGTAAAAGCCTAGGTCTTGTATTTACTTTCCCAAATGGATCATTTGGCATATCTAGAGAATTTTTACTAGATGTTCTCTTCATTTTTATAGCCCTCTTCCCACAAAAGTACCCAGAATTAACTGAGCCACGATTCTTCAAACATTCCTAAGGGAAAAGCAAGAATCACGTCGTGCAAATTTTCCCTATCTGAGTTGTTGTTAAGACAACGCATTTTGTCCTATTTATCAATTTATCAAGAGAAGGTATTACCTAGGTCAGGACAATGCATGGCATCATTTTTTAAGTGCTCTGGTTCAAAGTTAACAAGATCCAAGTCTCCACTGGGGTTCCACAGACGCTATGTGTGTGTATATTTGGGTAAGTCATGAAACCTTTCCAAGTCTCGCTTTTCCTCAAAATGGGAGCAAAAGTACCACCACCTACTTCATAGTGCTATTGCAAAGATAAAATGAGATGTTATATGTGAAGCACTTAGCATAATGCCTGGCATGTAGAAAGCATTAATAATTCTTACATATTATCCTCTAAGAAGATGAATTCCTCATCTTCAAATGGCCAACCCAGCCCACCCTCCACGAATACCAACAGTGCTTCAGGCAACCTCTCCCCGCTCTGTGCACCTTCAAGATGTCACGTAACATGAACCAAAGAGTATCTGCACGTGGCATTCCTTCAAAGTCACACAGCATGCTTTCCTCCATGAATTTGGAATTCATTGTAGGACATTTAACAGGCATGTGAAAGGGAAATATATACTAAAAGAACTAGGGAAAGCAATGAAAAATACAGAAGTGAGGCCAAGCAGGGACTTAAAACATGTCAGGGTCTGGTCTATTTTTTTTTTTTCCATCAACATGTGCTATTCTCATTAATGGGAATTTCTCATACACTCCAAAAGGGAACGGGCAAAACCATATTCTGATTACGGCTTTCAGGCTCATCCAGACATTCAAGCGATGTGGTCAACCGTAAATTTTCTCCAGACTGTAATCATCTTTATGAGATCAAGGGCTCCTGGCCTAGAAAACATTTATGAGCTTTGAAATATCACCAAGGCTCCTTCTAATTTTGTTCCTAATAACGAGGCAAGTTTATGATATTTGCTTTGTCACGTGAGATTTGAAAACATCTCTCCAACTATCTATCAAAGCAAAATCTATTTTCTTGCTGATCAAATCATTAATCTAGGTAACAGACAAGAAGCAGATGAAGGTCCATGGGCGTACGTATCTGGTTGTCTACTGCCTGTTTTTGTAAAGAAAATTCTATTGGGTCATGGCCAAGCCAAGTTGTTTACACACTGTCTGTGGCTGCTCTCGTGCTACCATGTTGTATAGTTGCGACAGAGATCGTATGGCCAGCAGATCCTGAAGTATTTACTGTCAAACCTGTCAACATCTGCTCTAGCTCATTCTCTTATCTAGAAAGAACAAATTCCACTTGAGTAATAGCTATGTATCAGCTTCTCAGAGACGATTTTCTAATTTTCCATGTTACAAAATCATCCCACATAACACCGCAATAACATTGTGGTAAATACTAGAGTTTGGGCGTGAATAAAATTACACTCCTCTGGCCCCGTGGAGTGTAAAGTAGGATGTGAGACACAAACAGCAACCAGGTCAATCATTCATTCATTCTTCATTCATTTATTCATCTGTCATGTGCCAGAAGGTATTTTAGATACTGGGTCTGCACCGGTTAAACACACAAACCATACATTCTCATGGGAGAGAGAGATAGCCGTTCACAAATGCGTATGAAAATGGCAGGTATTGGCAATGCTATGAGAATAATAGTTGAAACATATCAAATGAATGTTTTTCTACGTTACCAAATAGTTGAATACTGGCAACTTCCTATGGTTCAGCCAATGAGGGAGATGTGCTGGAGAGTGACTTTTGGATGACCTTGAGATAGGAGGTGAGGGAAGGCCACCCCTAGGAGGAGGGGACACAGGAGGTAAGACTTGAATGACAAGCAGCATCCTGCCTGGCCAATAGCTACACAAGGTCTCCAAGTAGGGAGAGGGAGCAGCTAATGCAAATAAAGCCAAAATGCCTTGGCTCCTTATTTGAGGGAGAGAAAGACCCACGTGGCCGGAGCAAGGTGAGCTCTGAGCAAAGACGGGCCGCAAAGGGCTGGGTCCGATGTGGCTTTGGAGGTTAGGAGGAGGATACTGGTTTTCATTCCAAGAGGAAAAGGGAAGGTCTTAAGTAGGAACGTCACAGGATCTCATTTAGAGCTTTTGAAATGTTTTCATTCTTGTGCACAAAAAAGACAGAGAGCAAGAGCTGAAGCCAGGAGGCCAGTTCGGAGGCAGGGTGGGGTTCTGAGCAAACCGAGATGTCAGCCATGGAAGGTGGAGAAACGTGCAGAGTCCACAGGTGATGAAATCAGTAGGAGCTGGAGGTGGTTGGGATGTAAATTCAGAGGGGAAAATGAGGCATTAAGGAGGCTGCCTCGCTTTCCAATCCGAGTACCTGGCTGAATAGCTGTGTGCTTCATACGCCCACTAGAGCTGGAAAAAGGAAGAATTAAATGAGATTGGGGTTTTTAGATCCTCCCAAAGAAGGGATGTAGGGACTTGAGCACAGAGGCTAGGAATGCAGGCCTCGCCCCTGTTTAATTCTATCAATCTTTCTCCATTCACGTGATTATCTATGAACATCAAATCTTGCACTAATCATACTACCGAGATTTTTTTTTATTCTTTTAATCGTATGTCTACCACAGTGTCTATTTTTCTTTCTTCTGTGTACCAAGAATACTTTGCGTGGATATAGCTTATTTTTAATTTTTTTCTTCGAGTGAAGCTGCAGTGTCTGTACTTTCCCAATGGTCAAAAGCGGAGACTTCAACGTTGACCGTGGTTGGTGTGTATTTTGCTGGAAGTAAGGTTTCTTTCGTGTCCCTTGAGGTAGACAGGACTTAAAACACAGCCCATAGTGCTATTCCCTCCCTTGATTTTTCACGTGACAAAGGGAACTAGGACAGAGTGATTTCAAATACACGGTTCTTGAGAAAGATTTATAACCTGAAGTTGTATCCTGCAAACATACATATCCTAAGACAATAAACTGTGGCATGCGCAGATTTAAAAGTTGTGCCTTGTGATCACTTCTAAGGAGCAACAGGTGTGGCAGAACTCCAGGAAGAATTCCTGGACCAAACACCTGAACACAGTCTATGTTATGTGGGTTTTAAAGCTTGTCTGCCTTTTGGTATGCTTCATATACCAAACATTCTACCCATATTACACAAGGACCATATCTACTCTTTTTCTTTACTTGAATGGGGTCTCTCACCCCATTTCTCTAGATTTCTAAAGGGTTTCATTGACATAAGTCACAGCACAGACAACTATGTACGACATTAACATACACACCGCATTCTCCTGCTAGATCACCCACTTAAAAGGCTGTGTTATATCTTTGTGTCTCCCACATGTTATAGGCAGAGACTTACTGGTGCGTGAATAGTTCAATGAATCAGAATTAGCCACAAGGATGCCTCATTTAAAACAATTAAGGAGTTTAAGATGCAATTCATAAACTCTACCTCTTTGTAATTCCTAACCTCAGGAAAGGATCACACACAGTTAAAAAGCTGATGGAATAATGCTTGCCAAGAAGAGGTGTGGACAGAATGAACTTGGTGTAGCCAAAGTAGTCATTGTAAAAATGTTTATCTTTCTCAGGTTTCCCCAGTTCAAGTTTGTGAAGAAGCTTTACTTGCTCTAGCCACAAACTAAAATTAAATTAGGAACATACCTAGGGGAAAGACAACATTCTCACTGATTTTTTAAAATTTTTTAAATGGGTTAAGACTTGGATCATTATCTAAACACGCCTTTGGAAGACTACATTTCCAAAATTTGCAATTATAGTCACATCCTTAGTGCTAGAGCCTACCCTATCCACTTGTGCAATAATATTCAGTTAATTGCCTGAAAAAAATTTTTTTGAAAGCACTCAAGAAATATTTCAGTTTGAGAGAGAGGTCAGTAATCCAGTTACAGAAAAGGAGAATGAAATATATTCTAACAGTTGTATCATAAGCACATTACCGAAGTACTTTACCATTTCTCAATTAAAAGTAAAGTTTAAACATGCAAACAGAAAAAAATGTTACTGAAGGACCCATGAAAATGCTTGTACTTCTTCATTTAGAAATTATGGGAATTGTTTAACGAATGTAAAAAGTTATATACACAAAGATGTTCACTGTGTTGCTAATACAAATCAAGGACTAGAAATAATCTAAATTTTCAACACAGATAATTTAGCAATGTATGTCAACATAATAGTGTTTTATTTAGCCATTAAAATTATGGTTATGAAAGGTAAGCAGAAACATGGAAATATGCTTGACACATTAACTGAAAAAAGAGATTATAAACTAATATGTATTACATTATGTACAAAATGCATACATGGAAAGTTCTAGAAAGATGGCATAATTTTTAAAAAGAAAATAATAAAGATGGATAGTAGCAATTTTTTTTATTTGCTCTTTTCTATAATGTTGCTTTTAAAAATAATAAAATTAGACAAACACTAAGGCAGAACTCACGAATGGGAAGTGAGAAATTAGCTAATTAATATAAATGTAAGGAAAAAGAAGTACCAGGTGCACACATGCTTCTACTCATCTGCATTCCTTATCTGAGTTCCAGACTAGCTCCCATGAAACCATGTCCTGGGATAAGTATTTGGAAACCATGACATCGCACACAACCACTTTTAATAAAAAGCCCTCCATTCGACATTTTTATATTTTAAAAACTGCTGAAAACGCTTTCTTTAGGAAATGCCATTTAGAGTTAAGCTAAACCTACTAATCGGTCGTGAATTCCACCGAAGGCATCAGCTTAGACTCAAGTAGAGATGACACATCTCCTTTGCCACTTTTTGCTCCTCTGGTTCTAAATTTTCGCGGCCTCTCAGAGATGAAGAGGTCAGAGTTCAACCTTTTTAGGAGCATTCAGAGGAAGACTTCATTTCGTAACTTCTACTCATCGTTTCAACATCAGCTGAGGTTTTAGGTGACTCACTTGGCCAAATTAGACCTGGGGGGGAGGGTGTGGGGAGGGGTCGCAGGAGGAAAAACAAGTTTCATCTGATTCTCTCCAAGGAGGCCCTGTAACAAGGCTTTCTGGAAGAGTTTGCTTTTGTATTCCAAGTCCCCAAAAGTTTTGCCACCTTCTGTCTCATCTCTTCAGTGCTCCGTGAAACCCAGTAATTAAATATAAGCACTGAGTCAGCCGGTGTCTGGAAGGATTTGGGCACCCCCATTTCCCTCCCGTTCGTTCGTTCGCATGCCTGTCTTGCTACATCTGCTCGAAGCTGTTTCTGTACCAAACTGCAAGATTCCCCGCAGCCAGACCTGGCTGTCACGGAAGCCCAGGACAGGAGTCACAAAGAGCCTCACGCTCTGCCTCACTGGGGTGGGGCAGCAACTTGGCCCTGAACTGAAACAGGGTTGCAAGAGAAAGCAAAGCAGGCCTACCTTAGAACTTTCCAGTCTTTCAGGGGCTCCAAGTCAGAGATTAAGGAGACCATGGTCTGAGAGCTGCTGAGGGTGCATCCGGAGAGGAGGAGGGGAAGGGAGGGGAGGGGTGCAGGGGTGCAAACGGCACCCAGCGCGGGCCCCCTCCCTCCTTCCAGGGCTGATAGGCACACTCAGTCCTGACTTCTCCCCACTCTTGCATCAACCTGGCACTCCCTGCCTGCCCACCCCCGGCGCCACCACCTTTTAAAGCCCCGGTAATCTGCTCCAACTGATCACATTTGACCTTTTTTGTAGCCCACTTTATTCCAAGCACAGCTCTCAGTTAAATCTCTCTTTATTAACACCGTCCTCCTCTGCTTTCTTTTGGAACAAACACAGATCAAGCCTGAAGCCTCCGGACTTTACGAGCAATCATTTACAGATTACTGCGAGCTGCAGTCTTCTCCTCCTCTGGGGTATATTCTCCTGCCTCCGAGATTCGGCTTTCATATTCCTGTCGGAAGGCTGGGTGGGTTTCTTTCTTCCCTTTTTTTGCGTGGTTCTGGGACACAGACACTGGGCTTAGAGCTTCCCTCAGAGGCTGCAACTACATTACTGTTAGGATTTGTTTTTTTTTTTTTTTTCTTAAATCATTTGGAACCGGGCTGCTAACAAGCTAGAATTTACTGTGTGTTTTCTGGCAGAGATTTTTGCTACACGGCGTCTCCCACCCTCTTTTCTTTCTTTTGTGTTTTTAAATAAACATGCAGAGGGAAATGTAGAATCTCTCTAAATATTAGAGAAAAGGGCATGGGCTTTCTCCCCCCTCCTCAACTTGTATATCTTTTGTTCTTTATTTAAAACCAAATATTCTCTCAAGAAGCGTCTGAAATTGTGCATAACAGATGCTTAAACATCTCCAGGGCAGTGGTGTTGTCCTGCTTGCTGGCCACAGTTCCTCTCTCTGTCCCTCTGCACCCTCATGGGTTCTTTGTGAATGTACAGATTTCTGATTTCCCTAAGCACTGCCTCTTATGCATGGGCTTCTGTTTTCCCTGGAGATTGCTGCTTCCAGCTAAAACCTTTACAAGTGAAGCTCTTCCTCCTGTCCTGACACCGTCCTGGACGTTAGGCAAGACCTTGAAGTCATTTGGTCCAGTGGCTTCCAGACCGCGGTTGCCCAAGCATTCAAGACTTTTGTTCTAGCTGCATGCCACAGGAACTTTCTTAGATATTCTTTCTCTATATCAAATCCCTCGTTTTCTTACGCTTATTTTTAAAGGGAAATTTTGAGATCATGACCATAAAAGGAAAATGAACTTCCCTGGTCTTTGGTAGAAGGCAACGTCAGGGAACAACTAAAATGAAACAATCATCATCATAGCTAGAAACACGGACCAGCCGAAGCCTCTGATTTAGGTCTTTTTTTTTTTTTTTTCCTCTTTGTTGTAAAGAGATTTTAGGGAGTGTTAGGGGTTTTAAGGACACACCTACCTACAGCAGCCCAAGAGGAGACTTCCCTCTGAATGAAGAAAGAAGATTTAAAGAGGACATGGGGTGATTCAATGTTTTGTCATGTCCCAACTGCTTAAAATCATCACCCAGGAAGGAAGGTCCCAATTTCATGCCTTTAGGCAGAACCTACCAAGAAAGAGAATCTCCGTTCTTTCCAGGGAGGGGGGAAGAGGTAGCTGCTTTTGTCGCCAGGAAGTTCCAGTCACTCAAAATACCTCTCCCCAGCATTTTAGATCCTCTCCCTCCCACCCCATTCTCCACGGCCCCCCATTGGTCTTAAAATATGCAGCACACCCTCTGTTTAGATTTATTTTCTCTTTAGCAGTCACATGTCGCTTCCTTAATGGCTGTGAATGACTCCCTTCAGAAATGCAGCTATCTTTATGCTAAAATTAAAAGAGAATTTCATACCTCGTGCAAAAATCATTGCCTCTCTGGGACGTCATGCTTCTTCCCGGGCTGTCTGTGTTGTCCCACTGTGAATCTTGGGCCACCGCGTAATCATGTGTAAACATTTACACAACACTTTTAATCCCCAAGTACTTCACTAAATGTGGGTGATAATAATAGCTTTTATAGAGAAAGCACCTCCAAAGGGCTCCGAGCGCTTAGATAATTAATAAAATCTTTTCCCCCTTTAGAAAGTGAGGGAGAGAGAAAAACAAAAGATTATCATGAAATAGTTTCTGCAACTCTAATGACATCATCCTCAGTTAGGTCCAGGGAAGGGAGGGAACCGGGTCCTTAACACTTGGAGTTCAGGGTTAATGGGTGAAAGGGGGAAGGGACTTGGCTGTTGGCCAAAGGACAAACTCATGCTCATCAATTATGAAATAATGTCTTAAAGCTGTAGTCTTTTTCAAAAACTTTTAAAAGGCAGTCAAGTAGAACTTTTCCTCCAAATAAAACCTTGCACCAAGCCCCAGTACAGAAACAGATAAAATAATAATAGCTAAAGTTCATTACCAGGTACTAGGAAGTGTTCTAATTTCTTTAGGTATGTTAACTCATCCAGTGGTCCAAACTAACTTGTTTATGAGGTTAAGTTATCAGTAGCACTCCCATTTTGTTAGTGTAAATGAGGATATTTAGGCATGGAGTAATTAAACAACTGGCCTGAGCTCTCAGGACATTGAACTCCGTAGGTTTCCATGGCAACCACTGCACCACCCTCCCTCCCTCAAGCAGAGAGTGATGCGGGGTTGGCATCAGGTTAGGGGTGGGTGAGGAGGGTGCATGAATCTCTCACACTTTCACTCCTAAGGCACCACAGAGAAACCCTAGAGTTTAGGACATCATTCAAAACCCACTTCCTGAAAGTATTTGGTGACAAGGGAGAGAAATTATCTTTTAAAGGATGTACTCAGTCCAAAAAGTGCTGAATATTTTGCTCTGCTCTTCCTTAATTCTGAGGTCCAAGTGTTTATTTTTACATACACTGAAGAGGAATTCCATGCTTTTACATACTACAAATCCTTTTCCCCTTTCCCTTAAGTATTTCATTCCTGATTCCAGTGGTTCACACACCGAATGGATCCATTTCCTACAAATAGGCCATCGAAATCATTAATTAATTTAACTATGAGGTTGCTTACTAAAAATAAAAAAAATTTTGCCCTGTTCAAAAGTGGGCCAACTATTCATCTTTAAAACAGAAATGCAACAATGAACTTCCTATTTATAAAAAGTTAGGTTTGGCCTTGAGAAACTTGGATCAAAAAATATAATTTTCTTCCACGTCACTCTGTACTTTCAAGATTTCATTTTTTTTGCCTATTCTTCCACAATTTTGATTACTTTATGCCTTAACATCAAATTATTTTATCATGATTCTTAAATAGTTCATTCTCCTGAGAGTTCTCTCTCTCTTAAAAAAGAGTAAAGCAACATTCATGATTGTCCTTCTCTTACCAGCAACAAGACTCATCATGCTCCTTTTAAAATTTTTATTTACTTTTATTTTTTTGAGACAGAGTCTCACTCTGTCTCCCAGGCTGGAGTGCAGTGGCGTCATCATAGCTCACGGCAACCTCGAACTCCTGTGCTCAAGTGATCCTTCTGCCTCAGTCTCCCAAGTAGCTGGGACTACAGGCATGTGCCACCACGCCTGGTTAATTTTTCTACTTTTTGTAAAGATGGAGTCTTGCTCTTGCTCAGGGTGGTCTCGAAATCCTAGCCTCAAGCAATCCTCCTGTCTCAGCTCCCCAGAGTGCTAGGATTAGAGGTGAGAGCCACCATGCCCAGCTATCATGCTCCTTTTTATACAGCTAGCATTTCTGTGCTCTCTCCCTCTTCCTTTGGTTTCTTTCCTAGAGAAGCCAAAGCCACAACCCAATTCCAAACACAAAGGAAGCCCACCGCATGTAGCTTCTCCATCAAACGAACAGAACTCCCTGTGCACCAGCGGTTTCCACGTGAATTGGGATTAGAGTCACCAGGGAAGCAAGTGGAAATGCAGAGAGACAGTCTGTAGTGGCCCAGTAATCTGCACTGGCCACCAGACCTGGGCAGAGGGCACCCTGGGGACTGCTGATATGGACAGGCAGAGCCACCTGGCAAAATGTTTACCTGGTTCCACAGCATCCCAGGTGGGCTTTCATGTGGTTGTGGATGAGATCACTGAAGCCAAAGTGGAAACCTGTGGAAGCCCATCATATTTTCATGAAGGAGTATCACAGAAAGGACCTGGAGGCTTGAATTAGCCAAAATAAAAGCATTCACCACCTGCTGTAAGCTACACCAAGGTAGGATGTCTCTGTAAGTTCATCTCCCACAAAATGTCTAACTTCCTTATAGAAATTTTTTTACCAAAAATCGCTTTGCTAGCGAAGAAATACAAAATTTTGCCTTTTCCCCCCCTCGCTCTATCCTTCTATGATGTGTGCCTCCATTTCAGATGAAGTGCAGTTTCTTCCGAGGCATCTGATTATTCTAAACATTTTTTGTTGTTGTTTTAGAAAAGGCCTGCTTCAAACATATTCCTAATTCTGTTACTTCTTGATAAAGATTCTTTCCCTTTCTGGTTGTGCCAACTTTTTTTTTTTTTACCCCTTTTTGATTTATCAGTTCTTATCTTCTCCTCAAGTGGGTAGGGTCTCTGTCTGCATTTGAGAAAGTGAAATGACTAATTGGAAATGCATTCTCCTGCTGCAGAGAAAGCTTTCCTGGTCTTGCGGATGTGCCAACATTTTAAAACTGGCAGATGGAGTGAGACAAGAAACTCCGGCACTTGTTTTTGACCCTGGAAACGGGATCTGGCTTTCTGTGCTTTCCACAGCAAATCACAGCATGGCAACAAAGACAGACAAGCATCGCCAGATGACATACAGCACGCTCAGTTAAAGCTGGACTTCAGATAAAAAGCAAATAATTTTTTTAGTATAAGTATGTCCCTAAATAGTGCATGGGTTATACTTATACAAAAAAAAATTTATTTGCTTTTTATCTGAAAATCAACTTCGAATGTGTATCTTCTGTCTTTTTATTTGCTCAGTCTGGCAGCCCTGAGCTAGACGGACTTTTAAATAAAAATCCCAACATCCTGGGATGATTATTTTTTTTTATTCATGGAGGGTGATAACAGTACCCGTGATGCTACTAGCTAGGCATCAAAATATATTTGTTCTTAAAGCTTTTATTGTATTAGTTGTTAGAATTTAAACACAAAAAGCCCCATTCGAGGTTGCTTTTTGAACAAAGCAGTGTTCGAATTAAAATATGCCTTATCATTAAATGTTGGAAATTAGGGACTTCCACATAGTCTTGTGCTAAGATGGGCGAGCTGAACTGATTTTTAAGTGTTGGCAATGCTGATACGTTGAGAAGCACTGGAGCTGATGTTTTGTAACATGTGGGGGCATCTCTATATTTATTTTACTCAAAACAATCGGGCAGTTAATGTAGCTGCTATGTTTTCTTGTTGTTTTTTTTTCTTCCTCCCTACCAAGCATCAGCTCCCCAGTGTAAGAAATCTGCACCTGAATAGTTAACCATTCATCTTCAGTTACATAAAACAGGCATTGAACACATCCTCACTTTAATGATGCCTATGGAGACAAACTTCCAAAGATGACTTTTTTTTCTTTTTCTTTTTCAGATAAATGAATGCAACTTTAATGGAATTTCAAGTGCTTTCAGGTTTGGCTCACAACACCTGATACAATGCAAAGCCCGTGAACAAAGCTATGTGTTTTGGTCCTTCATCAATGACTTATGAATTGCTATTGTGGGACACTTCATAAACTCAAAAAAAAAAAAAATTCTAAAGGGTCTCTAAAGAGACAGTTTCAAAACCTGCTACGTGGAAGCGAAAGAACCAGTGTGTTACTGAGGGTCCACATACGTAGCATGTATTTCCCATGAGTGCTAAGGGCCTTCTGAGTGGTTAAATTGGGAAGGGATGCTTTTTTCATTCGGAATCTTGGTCAGCTGAACAGGAGGGTAAAATGGATTAAAGCCGGAGAAGGGGAATGTTGGATCCTTGCCAGGCATATTTTAAAGTCAGAAAGGAAGAGAGAGGAAGGAGATTCACACCCAGCCGGGCTGCTTTTCATGCCATTCAAAGGAATCACAGGCCAAATTTGGTACATACAGTAGGGGGGGGGGGAAGCAAAAAGCTTTAACTCTTGCATTGCCACAGAAGAGGAGATTTTCAAAGCAGTGTAATGTTCTTTTCATTTTCAGTTTGCCTTTAGCATTTACAGCTTACAAGCAATGCCCAAAGGAAAAACGTATTGCACCGACAGTGTCCATATCAGAGGACACAGAATAAAACCTGAAACACTGATCTTACAATCTTTGTGTTTTCTTTACATGGCAGCTGTAGATTATTCTGAATTTTGTGTGCTTACAAACGTAACTTCTCGCCTGTTTTTAAGAGAGAAATTTAAATTTCAGAGGAAAGCCAAACACAATTGCCAAGTTGCCAGTCAGTGAAACAATGTCAATATGTATCTGCTTCTAGAGAAGGACTTCCTAAACCCAGAACACTGCCCTTGAATGACTACAGGAAAAAGGTAAGCCTTCCATTATTAACCCCCAAGAAAAAATACCGGCAGACTTAAGTGGAATTAAAGTGTGCAACAAATTAAAATTCAAGGTGGTAACCACAACAAACAAAAATATTGATTGGTGATTGACTGATTGTATGAAGGGTTTATTTAGCAATCAAATGACCCATTTAGCATGCCAAATCATTTTCCCATTTGTCTAGTAGGTAAGGCAGTACTTCCCACTGTGGTGAAGGACCATCTTTCATCCCTCCCTCCTTCCTTCCTTTCATTGGAAAATGTCCAATTCATTGCAGACCAATACTCTTGTACAATACAGTAAAACTGAATTATTGAAAAATAATTTCATGCAAAATATAAACCCTATTTTTAAAAAATTATTGGAATAATAGCTATAAAATTGCTTTGTCAAATTGCTATGTATTTGCAAACTCTTACTCCTGATTATTGTAAACTAACAATCCACAGACCAGGACTGGTATGCTTTCCACACTCTGGGAGCCCTGATAAAAAGTATTCACCAATGACAAGAAAGCAATTTATAGAGACTTTTAGAGAATAGTTTTAGATTATTTAGAGGACCTAGTTCATATATATTCTAAGAGGAATAAGAAACTATATCCATTTATTCTGCTGATGAAAAGAGAAAAATACACTAAACTATTAGACTAAAAAATGAAAAGTTTAAATTAATGATCTTTATAGCTACCTGATGCCAAACATTTCTACGGTCATAATTTAATGAGAAGTTTTTTTCAATCATTTCTAATTCCAGGAATGGCTTAAAAGTTGGGCTGTGACTTCATTGAGAACACGTCGTTGTTGACTGGCAAAGCTGGAGATGGGTCCCTGTGCCTCAACTTCAAGGGGTTTCTCTAATTCCTATTTTATTCTCCATTAGAAAGAGAAGAAAACAAAATGCAGCCATCCGTAATTTAAAGAACCTCACACTGTATGAAAATCCGAATGTCCTCCTCCCAAAAGGTTATGTAGATAAAATATTTCGGAGGGTTTCTGACATATATAATTTCTGCTAGCGTACTTAAAAAAACATGTTTTAGATCACTGAACAATTGAGACACCATTGGAAATGGAAGGATCTAAAAATGAAAATACAGGAACGTTTTGTTGACTGAACAAACACATAGCATTTACTATGTATCAGACACTGTTCTAAAGGCTTTGCAAAAATTAACTCACTAAACTCTCATAACAACCTATGAGCTAAACTCTGTTTTAATCTTCACTGGACAGATGAGGAAATGAAGCACATAGAGGGTAAAATGATGATTGTAGTTTGTAGGTGGCAGAGGTCAGATTTGAAGCCAGGTGGTCTGGCTGTCCCACAAGTCCCACAGTCACTGTATTCTTTACATCAGGGGCATCTTCTAATTGACAATCAGGAGGGGTAAATAAAGCATTTAGAATTGTAAGTGTAATTCAACTGGACAATGAAGTGAACAAGCATTGTGATTTAAATAAATCTTTTCCATGAACATACTTAATTCACAGAACAAGGCAGAAGGCGCAAACCATAGGTTTAACCTTAGATCACTGAAGATTCATTGTTCAGCCAATCATTTCTCCCTTTAAAAACCACATCTCCATTCAGAGCAAGGTAACTATAGTAATATAACGACCACCTGCTTGCTTTCACACTTTCCTTTGTAAACATGCATCCCTCATTAGTCTTTTATAGGAGAAAATAACTTTAAGTCTTACATAAGTATCATTTATAGATGAGGTCTGTCTGGAAAGTATCCAGCCATAGTTAACATAACTGGAATGGTTTGCGTGACATCAGTGTAACCTGGTAGCCAAGGAGAGTGGACGGGGATGCACACGCGTGAACGATGACGATGTCACTGTACTAATCAGTGGGGTGCTAGATGCTATTGAGTGAGCACGTGTACTCACGTGTGGCCATCACATTCAAAATGACCGAGCCAGCAGAGCAACGAACCTGCATCAAATTTTGTGTTAAGCTTGAACATTCCTCCATGGAAACTATTCGGATGATTCAGAAGGCTTTCGGGGAGGAAGCCATGAGTGCAGTGCAAATTCAAGTGTGGCACAAACACTTCAAAGATGGTGGAGAACCTGTTGAAAGTGGTCCTCATTCTGGAAGGCCTGCAACAAGCAGAGCACCTGAGAATGCTGAACGTGTGTGGGTCAACAGACGCTGGGAGAACTGCGTGAGGTCCCAGGGCGTCATTGTCCTACGTACAATGTTTCTTGTATCTTGTTCAATAAATGTCTCTATTTTTCATATTACATGGCTGGATGCTTTCTGGACAGATCTTGTTGTATACCTCTACCAGAATTTACAGAAGGATCAAAGGTGTTTTGAGTGTGTACACAACAGCATATACAAGTATACACAACTATACAAGTAATTCTAGCATCCAGAAGAGAATTATTATTTGCCATATGCAAATCAAAACCTAGATGCATGTAAGCACTATTATGAAGAAGACATTTTCAAAGGAACAAAAAAGACACATCTGGACAGAAATAATTATAGTTCTACTGGCACAAAATTTAACAAATATATCACTGGAACAAAATATGAGTATTTATACTGTTCCTTAAATAGAAAAACCAGGAACTAGAATAAACACTCAACTAATGTCAAATAAAAAATTGTGAGAATTCTGTGGAGGTAAAAATATTAGACTCTCAATTCATATTAGAAACCAAAATAAACAGCAGATAGAAGAGTTGGATGTAAAAAGTGAAACTACAGAAAATTAGAGAAAAATATAGAGAAGGCAAGTCTTTGTCTTCATAATTTCTTTCCTTGCATTTAAGTAAAAGCAATTATAAAGAGATTTTTAAATAAAAAGCAATTATTAAAAATATGGTTTTACATGTTTGAGTTTGTAAAAATCTATCAAATCATATGTAACATTAAAATATGAAAGACAAATTAAGCATACGTACATCCATAAAACACCAAAATCCTGTAGATACAATAGTAAAAATGTATGCAAATGCCCAAACCAAAAGATATACAGAAGAAGCAATTCAAATGGAAGCATGCATATAAAAACTAAGAATCAAAAAAATGTAAGTTAAAAAATGAGATACAGCGTTTTACCCATCAAATTGGTAAACACCTTTGAGTGATTATATGTAATGGCAAAATGAGGTATAACGAAATGGTCCCATTCGTATATGGCTGGTGAGTGTTTAAATTGTTCAGAAAGCAATTTGGTAATAGGTAGCAATTTTTGTAAGTGTTCTTATTATTTGACCCAGAAATTTTATTTCTAAGTTTTCTTTTTAAAGATATGTGTAACAGGATAGTCATAGCAATGCTAATTTTATTAATGAGGTATTAGAGGCAACTTAAATGTCTAATAATTTAAGATGTGTTAAATATATGCATATAATGTTCTATCTATAAGATGGGATATTATGAAACCATTAAAAAATGCTTTGGTGGAGTAACTTTGAAATACTTTCAAAATACAATAACTGATCAACACAGTATATAACATGTTACATCGAGTGATTTACCAGTGTTTCATATGGTTACCAGTGGTTGCAAACTTAAGTGCCCACAATATACACAGGGGTACCCTACTGGTGATAGTGACAGGGAAATTGTCTATTAAAGGAAGAACAATCTTTCTCTTGTGTCTCTGGAAACATTCAGCCTTCTTGGTCTAGCTTGCTCTTTTACAATTATCCATCCTCCCCATACTACAGATATTTCTTTTTTCCCACTCTTATGGAAGACCAGACACATAGTTATATAGATCTCTAGTGCAGGAAGGTGTAACTGACAAGGAACCTCAGCACCAAGGAACAGCTAGCAGGGTGGGGGTGTGGCGAGCTAGGGAGAGGAGCTCTCTGAAGAAGACAGCAGCCCTGCCCAGCTCTTACCTGTTCTTGTCACGACTAACTGGACCCCAAATGTTGCTAGATCTTGTGCTTTATTCAGGGATGACAAAAATCCTATTTTTATGTGAATTTTGATTTTTAATTATTGACTTAATTACATATATAAAAAAAATATATATCTCCAAATAAAATGCATGGATGGGGGCTTCAAGTGTGCGGTTTCCAACATTCACACTTATATGTGTAAATGGAAAAAAGACTGAAAAGGAATATGCAACAATGATACAATTCTTGACATCATTTCAATCACTTAATTGTACTTTCTTAACACTTTTTCTATTTTCTAAGTTCTCTCCATGTATTTCTTTTTATTATCAGAAAACTAAGACCTCCTCTTATTATATTTAGTAATCCTTTAAGGAGATACAAAGAAGTTTTAAAAAAAACTTCCTATTTTGAAATTTGTCTCTGACCTTATATTTTAAAATATATCTACCCAGCTATATTCTTAGAGATCATGTCATTATTTGTGGAATCACTATTTTGTAAGCCCTCAGAAGCTTCTTTGAAAAGCAGGGCTTCAAAAATGATGTCTGATGTTTCCTCCCTTATGGTTTACCCTAATCATTTTTGGCCTAAATTCTGCTGCATTTTTTTCTTTTCTTCTTTAAGTCATATCTATCCTGCTCAATTATAGCTAGGGGATGTTAAGTCATTTTCTAATCTGCTGGTAGATTCCACCGGTGCTACAATTTTGGCAGCTCACTGGGCAAAGTGTCTTTTATTCTATAAAATATTAGGACATCCCATCATTGTTTGGACAAGCATGGCTTTGGAAACAGAAAAGAAAGCTTTAAGGTTTAAGCTAGCACTGCAATGCCATCTCTCGGACACACGCTTCTCCGGATCGTCACCTTACAAAAGGGGATTAAAAAAAAAAAAAAAGAAAAAGGAATGTAGCCAACTAGCACAGTGCTCGATCTAGGAATAAAAGAATGTAACAGGTTCAGCTGACTGAGGGTAATGATAAAGTAACTGGGGAAAACTACGAAGCCCTCTATGTAGGGACAAAGAATGCTTTTCACAAAGCTCAAAATAAATTAATTACAGAATTGCTGCGGTACACAAACAATAATCTTTACATACCTCTCCCTTGGGTGTATTCTGTTTAAAGGGTAAGGCTTCATAGGAAACCAGCTTGTATGACCACTTCTCTCCCGTTTATAAAGCTCGTATTTTATAAAATTGGAAAAACAGACGGGAAAAATCTGGACTTCATTTTTAACCAGCCATTGTTTTTCCTAATTTCTCTCTTTGACTTTAAGCATGTTCTGTTTCTAAAAGTATTAAATGAAAAGAGAAAATTAGAATTGTTCAAAGGATGATAGCATTAAAAACAACTGTATCCCAGCCATTAGGCTAGCATTACTGGACCAGAAAACATTCGAATTCATTTTCAAATAACGGCTTGATATAACCTTTAAAATGAGAAACGCCTTTAAAAAAAAAAAAAGTGTGTGATATCAAACCTTAAGGGCTTTCTTCCCACTGAAGCATTACAAAGTGAGAATTCTGATTTCTAGTTGACAATGTTTAAATGAATATGTCAGTTTGTAATTACAAATGCAAGGGGAGAACTTTTTATAACTGAATATTTAACACATATTAAAGTTCTAACAGGAACCGCAGAATGCTTGCCTGGGTTTGTGTAGGCTTTCTCTCTTCAAAGTAGGTGTCTCAAATCATTCACTTGTAAATGGAAAATAGTTTTCTGAGATGACGAGTTCACTGTGAAAAAAGTCTGGCCAACTACTCTATAGCTTTTCCTTTAGTGTGTGTGTGTGT
>CAUYPO010046230.1:0-26621 GCA_963574435.1 Cheirogaleus major
ACTTCACTTAGTAGAATGGGTTCCAGCTGTATCCAGGAATATACAAGAGGTGCTATATCACCATTGTTTCTTAAAGCTGAATAGTACTCCATGGTATACATATACCACATTTTGTTAATCCACTCATGTATTGATGGGCACCAGGGTCATTTATTTCTTTTGCTAGTTAGCTATTTCTTTAGCTAGTTAACTAGCTAAAGAAAGAAATAGAGACAAATTTATGGAGCAATACATATTTTTATTTTTTCCCAGTAGTGCTGGCAAGTTCAGCACAATCTATAGTTTCTAATATTCAGGAGTCTTTAAGGTTTTTCTAAGATGAATACAATTTCCTTATGTGATGATATTCTTTAGACAAGGGAAAGCATAAAGGTGTTGGGGGGCAGGTCAAACTCAGCAACCATCCAATAAACATATAATTTAATCAAAATCATTGTACTTTCTAGGCAAATCCAGCTTTAGAGTGAGTTACTTAGACTATTTCTTCAATAAGCACTAATACTCAAACACAGATACACACAGCTAGCCATTCTCACCATAGAAATACTCTTGGAATCTCAAGAACATTTACTCATACAGAAGTTCTAGATCAGGTAGTGATATAAGGAAAATTGAATCCCAATTGCAAATGTTATGTTTTCCAAATGTGTATGTAGAGTGTGTGAGTAGGAAATAATTAAATGTTGTCATTCCTAAATTACTAATGGTACTACATAAACAATTTTAGATTTTTAAAATTAATTATTTTTACTTTTTTAAATTCACAAATTATATGTACCTACCATGTATAACATGATATTTTCAGGCATATATACATTGTAGAATGATTAAATATATATAAATAACATATGAATTCTTCTCATAGTTATCATTTTTATCCTGGGAACACTTTACATCCCTTAGTGTTTTTCAAAAATACACTATATTATTAACAATAGTCACCATGTTGTACATCTGGATTTGGTATGAAAGTGATACTGGCTTCATTGAATCAGTTAGGGAGGATTCATTCTTTCCTGATGCTATAGGTAAAAGTTATTTATTTATTTGTTTATTTTTGGTATGACAAAATTCAGTTGTGAATCCATCTGGCCTGGGGCCTTTTATGTTTTTTCCTGGGGAGATTTTTTATTACTGTTTCAATACCACTGCTCATTATTGGTCTGTTCAGAAGTTCTATTTCTTCCTGATTGAATCTTGGGAGATTTTGTGTTTGCAAAAATTTGTCCATTTCCTCTACCTTTTCTAGTTTATGGGCATAGAGATTTTCATAATATTCACAGATGATATTTTGTATTTCTGTGGTATCAGCTATATTTCCTTTTTCATTTCTGATTGAGCTATTTTTGGTCCTTTCTCTTCTATTCCTGGTTAATCTAGCAAGAAGTCTATTTAGTTTATCTCTCAAATAACTGACTTCTTGTTTTGTTGATCCTTTGTATTGATTTTTTTAATTTCCATTTTGTTTCACTCTGCTTAGGGCTTTTTAAATTTATTTTCTTCTGCTGACTTTGGGTTTCATTTGCTCTTCCTTTTATAGTTCCTTGAGATGTGACACTAAGGTTGTTTATTTGTGATCATTTTGTCTTTTTGATGTGGCCATTTAAGGTTATGAAGTTTTCTCTTAGGATTGCTATTGTTGTATTCCATAGATTTTGAAAGCTTATGTCTCCTTTGTGATTCAGTTCAAGGAATATTTTGGTCTCCATGTTAATTTCATTGTTGACCCAAGGAATGCTCAGAAGCAGGTTGTTAATGTCCATGACTTTGTGCAGATTTGGGTGTTTCTCTTGGAATTGATTTCTAGTTTTATTCCACTGTGGTCTGAGAAGATACATAGTATGATTTTCATTTTTTTGAATTTTTGGGACATGTTTTTTGGCCTAAGATATGATCAATCTTGAAGAATATACCATGTGCTGCTGAGAAGAATGTATATTCATTAGTTTCTGGGTAGAATGTTCTGTAAATGTCTGTTATGTCAACTTGTTCTCGAGTCCCATTTTTAAGTCTATTCTTTCCCTTTTGATTTTCTGCTTTGACAATCTGTCCAGCTCTTTCAGTAGGGTGCTGAAGTCCTCAGCAATTACAATGTTACTGTTTATCTCTTTGCTTACATATAGTGAGATTTGCTTTATGAATCTGGGAGCTCCTGTGTTAGGTTTATATATATTCAGGATTGTTATGTCTTATTTTTAATAGCTCCCTTTACCATTATATCATGACCTTCTTTGTCTTTCTTTACCATTGTTAATTTAAAGTCTGTTTTATCTGATATGAGAATGGCTATCCCTGCTCTCTTTTGATTTCTATTTGCATGCAGTAGTTTTTTCCCTTTACTTTGAATTTGCTTAAGGCCTTGTGGGATAGATGTATTTCATTGAAACTGCAGATATTTGGGTAGTATTTTTTATCCATTCAACCAGTCTATGTATTTTCAGTGGGGTATTTGGATCATTTATGTTGAATGTTAGTATTGATATGTGGAATGCTGTTCTTTTCATCATATTGGGTAGTACCTTATTGCTTTGATTTCCCTCTTGTGCCATTGTTTGATATGAGCTATAAGCTTTAGCTTTGGGATGATTTCTCAATGGTGTGTATCTATTGTGATTCATATATAATGCATTTCTGAGTTTTTCCTTTAGGGCAGGTCTAGTCGCGATACATTCCCTTAGCATTTGTTTGTCTGGAAAAGTCTTTATTTCTCCAGCATTTATGAAACAGTTTTGCAGGATACATGATCCTTTGCTGGCAGTTCTGTAAAAGAAGACTGAAGATTGGGCCCCCATACCTTCTGACTGGTAAGGTCTCCTATGAGAAGTCTGCTATTAGCCTGATAGGTTTTCTTTTGTAGGTTAGTTATTGCTTTCAGCCTCTAGAATTTTCTCCTTCGTTTTTCCTTTGGACAAGTTGATGACTATGTGTCTTGGAGATGTCCTATTTACTATGTATCTTTCTGGTGTTTGATGACTATCTTATGTCTGTACATCTGAATCTCCTGTGATATCAGGGAAGTTTTTCTCAATAATTCCCCCAAATAGATTTCCCATGCTTTTTTCTCTTCTCCCTCAGGTATACCTACAATTTATATATTAGTTCACTTCACATAGTCCCATATTTCTCTGAGTGATTTTTCAGTTTTCTTTATTCTCTGTTTTGCATCTTTGAATAACTAGGTTAGCTGGAGAGCCTTGTCTTCAAGCTCTGAGATTCTTTATTCTGCTTGCTTTGGTCTGTTAATGAAGCTTTCTGTTGTAGTTTTTAATTCCCTAAATGAGTCTTTCATTTCTTTAAGTTCTGTTATACCCTTTCTTATGTTGCCTAGCTCTTCAGTAACTTTTTCATTTTTTTCATTGATTTCTTGAAATATTTTTTGCTTCTTTCTGTTGGTTTTCAAATTTCTCTTTAATTCCATTCATTGTATTTGTCATCTATATTCTTAATTACATTTCTGACATTTCAACAATATACTTTAGGTTGGAATCCACTACTGTAGCTCCATTGCAATCCTTGGGGGTGCCAATTTTTTTTCTTCATATTACTAGAGTTCTTGTTGCTATTTTCTTCTCATCTGAATCCTTTCTCCCAGCTCAGGGCCAATAGGTTTACAGAGCACCTGTTCTCCTTTGGTGGGATCTCCCCATCTACTTAGTGAGTAGAAGGAGTGGTCCCTAGATGGCACTGTTGTGTTCTACTCTGGAATGTTGACCCAGCAGGGGAGGGGCAGGCTTACTGAAAGTCTGCAAGGTCACTGTTCTGTTTTGTCCCATTCCGCTGTGATTGTCACAGCTCAATCTAGTGCTGGATGGTATTCATAAAGGTGGTGGGTTATTCCCCAGGTTCTTGTTGGAAGCTCAAGTTGGAGGCTGGGTGAAACTTCTATGGAGGCTGGCATTGTGTCAGCCTTTACCTGGGGTCTCTCTGCAGCATTGACAGTGGCAAGTGGGTTAGCCTATCTAGGCAGTGGTAATAGGTGCTCAAGCTGTGAGTGTTTGCTCAAACTGGCCCCAGGTGTAGTGGTGGCTCAAGGCTGGAGGGTTCCTGGTGGAGCGTTGGACCTCGGGGTGGTTCTGTGGGCCCAGCAGTAGTAGTGGAGGTTTAGGGCTGGAGTCTTGGGGTCCAGGAACAGTGCTGGAATCTTCTGGGTGGAGTCATATGCCCAGTGGGAGCACTGGAGCCACTGTGCTGGAGCCTTGTGTCCTGCATTGGAGGAGAGGAACATTCATCTCCTATTCACAAGGCACTACACAGGGGAGAATTTGTTCTACCTGCTTCCTCCCTGGCCCTATGGGGGTAATGTGAAGGTGGCTGTTGTAAAGCTGAGCACCACGCAGACCTAGCACCCTGTACCTGAGAGCGCAGAATGGCATCAGTTGCAGTAATTGAAATCAGTAGCCAGCAGATCACTTTTGCACCCACTTGCCAGTGTAATGTCTCTTGACAGACTCCAAGCAGCTCCCCAATCAGTCCAGATGTCTGTGGTTGGTGGGGGTGGAGGATTCCTCACAGCTCAGGCCACAGTGTCTGTGAGGTCTGCCGGAGTCCAGGGCTCTCTCTTCCTCTCCTTTCTCCACGCCCCCTTTGGGGATGCCTCCCCAATGTTCCCTTTGATCTTGCTGAATGAATTGCTCTGTCACCATCTCCTTTGTTCTGATTGTCCCCTGTCACTTCTTTGGAATTTTACAATGTTCTTTCTGAGAAAAGCGATTTGCAGGCAGGCATTCTCCTGCAACTTTTGATGCTCTCCTTGAGAGTGACATGCACAAGGTCCACCACCTTGCTGCATTTAAGTCTCTTACCTTTTTTTTTCCCAGAATTTTTACATCTATGTTCATCAGAAATATCGGCCTGTGGTTTTTTATTTGTATAGTGTCTTTGTCTGGTTTGATATGAGAGTTATGCTGGCCTCGTAAAATGATTGTGGAAGTATTTATTTCTTCCTCTTCATTTTTTCTGTAAGAATTTGAGAATAATTTTTACTAGATCATCTTTAAATTTTTAATAGAATTCAACAGTGAATCCATGAGATCCTGGGCTTTTCTTTGATGGGAGACATTTTATTACCAATTCAATTTCCTTGCTTGTTTTGGAACTTTTTGGATTTTCTATTTTCTTCACAATTCATACCTGGTAGGTTGTATGCATCAAGGAATTTATTCATTTATTTTAGGTTATCCAATTTGTTGGCATATTATTGTTCAGAATTGTCTCTTATAATTCTTTGTATTTCTTTGTATCAGTTATAATGTCTCCTTTTCTCATTTCTGATTATATTTGGTCCTTCTCTCATTTTTCTTCGTCTAGCTAAAGGTTTGTCAATTCTGTTTATCTTTTCCAAAAACCAACTCTTAGTTTTATTGATCTTTTATACTGTCTCTCTAGTCTCTATTTTATTCATCTATGCTCTGATTATTATTATTTCCCTTTTCCATTAAATTTGTGCTTAGTGTATTCTTGTTTTTCTGGTTTCTTGAGGTGTAATATTATGTTGTTCATTTGAACTTTTTTTCTTTTTTGTTGTACACATTTGTTGCTATAAACTTCCCTCTGAGAACTGCATTCTCTGTAGGTTTTGATATGTCATAATTCCATTTACGTGATCTAGTTTAAATCTGATGTTTCCTTAGGATTTTCTGTTTGGATGATCTGTCCATTGCTGAAAGTGGAGTTTTGAAGTCTCCTACTCTTACTGGATTGCTGTCTATGTCTTCCATCAGATCTGTTCATATTTGCTTCATATATGTAGGTGCTCTGATATTGATTATAGATATATTTACAACTGTAATATTATCCAGATGAATTGACCATTTTATCATTATATAATGACCTTCTTTGTCTTTTTTATAATTTTTGAATAAATGTATATTTTATCTGATATCAGTATGACTAGTGTTGCAATCTTTTGGTTTCCATCTCGTGGAATATCTTTTTTGCTTCCCTTTACTTTCAGTTTATGAAATCTTTCAGGTGAGTTGAGTCTGTTCTATGCAGCATGAAGATGGTTCTTATTTTTGTTATCTATTCTTCCACCCTATATCTTTTGATTTGATAATTTAATCATTTTACATTGAAAGTAATTATTAATGGGTAAGAACTCACTACTGCACTACTACTGTTTTATTAAGTGTTTTCTTATTGTTTGCAGATTCTTTGTTTCTATCTTCCTCTCTTGCTTTCTTCTTTTGTGGCTAAGTGATTTCTTTAGTGCCATGTTTTGATATCTTACTTTTCATTTTTTGTGCATTTCCTATTGATTTTTGCTTTGTGGTGACCATGAGGCTTACAGAAAACATCTTACAGTTATACCAGATTATTTATAGCTGAAAGCAACTTAACTTTGAGCAAAAAGAATTCTATATCTTTTCTGCATCCCTTATTTTTAATTTTTGATGTCACCATTTATAACTTTTAACATTTCATATCCCTTAACAAATTATTGTAGCTATTATTATTTTAGTTTTGCCTTTTAGCCTTCATACTAAAGAGATAAGTGATTTACCCACCACCATTACAGTATTACAGTATTCTGATTTGGCTGTAGACTTAATTTTTCCAGTGCATTTTATACTTTCAAATGTTTTTGTGTTTTTCTTTAGCATGATGTTCTTTCAGCTTAAAGAACTCCTTTTAACATTTCTTGTTAAGCAGGTCTGGTGTTGATGAACTCTTTTAGTTTTTGTTTGTCTGAGAAAGCATTTCTCATTTATTTCTAAAAGATTGCTTTGTTATGTGTAATATTCTTGGTTGGTAGTTTTTTTCTTTAGTAATTTGAATATACAGTCCTACTCTCTTTTGGCCTATAAAGTTTCTGCTGAGAAGTTTGCTATTATTAATGTTAAAACTTGCTTATATATTATTTCCTTCCTTTCCCTTGCTGCTTCCAAGATCCTCTCTTTGTCATTTATTTTTGATAGTTTTATTATAATGTGTCTTGGAGTAGTTTTATTTTGATTAATTCTGATTGAAGATATTGGCCTTCCTGTACCTGGATATTCTTATCTTTCTACAGGCTTGGAAAAATTTTTGCTACTATTTCCCTAATTCACTCTCCTTTGTATTTCTCTTCTACTTTTCAACCCCTGTGACACAAAAGTTTGCTTTGATGCTGTCATATAAATCCCACAAGGTTTCTTCATTTCTCTTCATGCTTTTTTTTTCTGTTCTGACTCTATATATTTAAATAACCTATATTCAAGTTCACAGATTCTTTCGTCTCTTTGATCAATTCTACTGTTTTGATTTCTATGGCTTTTTTTTCTTTTGTTCATTTTATCTTTTGGCTCTAGGATTCTAATTTGATTTTTAAATTATTATTTTATTCTCTCTACTATATTGCTCATTCTGGTCATATTGTTTTCCTCATTTTGTTTAACTGTTTCTCTATATTTTTTTAAAGTTTACTGAAATTCTTTTAACAGTTATTTTGAATTTTTAGTTAGATTGGTCATATATCTCCATTTCTTTAGAGTTACTCATTAGCACCTTCTATTGCTTATTTGGTGATATTATGTTTTCCTGATTGTTCTTGATCTTTATGCTCATGTGTCGATGTTTGCACATTTGAAGAGGCAAGTACTTACTCCAATCTTCACAAATTGGCTTTTTTTCTGGGAAATCTCTGAAACATGTACAGTGCTGTTGTGGGCCAGAAACTAGGCTTGATGTGGCTGGCATCATGTTGTGGTGTGTCATAAGCCTGGGGCTACTGAGGGGTAGGTGCCATTAAGGGCTTTCTGGGTCCCAGAGCTTCCAAAGTTGGCCCAGCAGTCGTACAAGCTGGAGATCGAGTCTGACACGCAAGACCAAATCCCAGTGCTGTGTGGTCCCAACTGGTGTCAGAAAGAGTTCAGAGATTTTGTCTTCAAGTACTGGTCTGGAATATGGTGCTGTGGGTGTGAGCATTTTATTGTGGAAAGCCCATTATTGATGTCCAATGAAAACTCTTTTTGTGTCTACTCTCCTCTCTTTTTCCTAAGTAGACAGCATCTTTCTCCATGCTGTGCTGCTTGGGGTTAGGACAGGGGTGATGCTGGAAATGTAAAACTGTCCTTCTTACCCTCTTTGATTTTTGTTTTTGTTATTATCATGCTACAACCATGTATTGTAAGGTCTTACTTTTTTTTTTTGTTAGCCCTTGTGAAAGTATTTTCATGAATGAATAGTTGTTAATATTGATTGTTCTATGGGCCAGAAGTTGCTAGAAAGGCCTATTCTGCGATCTTGCTCTGCTTCTCTCCCCAATTTTAATTTTTAATAGGAAAACTCACAAACAATTTCCTGTGTGCCTATTTATTACAAACTGTTAGTATTTATTATTCTCAAAAAATGAGGTTGTAAGTAAGTTTGTGATTTTTCCTATTAAAATTAATCAAAATTAACTTTTTTGATATCAAGCACTGACCATATTACATTTAAGATCAATGTCTTTATTCTACAATTCATTTGTAAGTGGATAATGCATGCTAATCACTCTGCGATCTCTTATAGTGTTTATAATCTAATATGAAATAAAGAGTAAATACATACACACATAGCAGCACTTTAAGAAAGAATTAGCCTGGAGATTTTAAGCAGAGCTGGTAGCCAAAAATGGCCTTTTTGAGAGAGTGACATTTAAGCTGAGAACAGAAAAACAGAACTCAGAAAGATAAAGACAGGGAGAGGTTTATCAAGAGGATAAAACTATTTAGAGTGTGTTCAACACTTGACATGAGGAAAATAATGTAACATGTTAAGGACAATGAAAAAAAGTGGAAAAAAGAATTAAAAAACAAATATGGAGGTAAGGACCAGTAATTATGTTCTTATAGTAATGTCAAGGAATTTGGATTTATTTTCTAAAATCAAAGGGAAACAGTGGAATATTTTTGGAAAGATGAAATGATAGGATTTTCTTACCCATTTTATAAACTTGGCAGTTGTTGGTATAATTTACTGAAACAGAAGCAGAACTTTTTTTAAAAAAAAGTTAGTTTCCTCTTTATTTACATTTATTCAAATTATGAATCAAAGGTTCAATTACAGGCATGTTGATATTAGGCTGACTCTATGGTATTAGTATGGAAAACTTGTTGATAAGGTTATCCATAAAAAAGGACTGGGGAAAATATTTTTTAAATGACATTTTTTGATGTTACATAAAATTTGGCCTAAAGCTGCTTTTATACTTTGAATTCTTACATAGGGAACTGTAGTATAACTGTGTATATAAACAAACTGCATCCTAATTTAAGATTATATTCTTGTAATACGTAGCTGAAACTCAATTGATCACAGCAGTCTAACTTCAGCAATTCATGAGCTGCCAATTCGTCAGACCACGTATATATTAGGCAAATGCCTCATACCACACCATGCCCAAATAAAGCAAAACACAAGCTTTAACCAACAAAGCTGTAGTCATTTCCTATATTCTGTCTGTAAATACTGCCTGCCAACCTTGCTGGGGGTAGCTCTTGGAATCTTCCTTGTGCTGAGTGCTGTCTGATTCATGAATCACCCTTTGCTCAAATAAAGTCTGCTATATTTAATCTGTATAATGTTTTTCTTTAAGCATTGGTAAATAGAGGAGACATATGATTATGGTAATGAGAGAAATTTGTTGGATAGATGGTTTAGATATAATAGAGAGTCCTGAGATAATCTGGCCAAATAAACGAAAAAGCTGGAAAAAAAGTGCTAGTATGGTAAAAGGAAAACCAGGAGTGTACAGTGTCATGGTAGATAAGGAAAGAGGACTCCAGGAAGAAATGTTCAGTTCTGTCAATATTGTGGATAGGTTGAGTAAGATGAGGACTGAAAAATCTCATTGAATTTGGTCACTAATGATGACCTCGAAAAGGGAATTTCAGTAAAGAATTGTGGGAGGAAAAAGGCCATATCATAATAGATTTAATGGAAATCTAAAAATTATATATAAATATATTTATTAAATTTTATTCAGAAACATTTATAAAAGCTTAAATAAATGGAGAGAGACATTATATTCACCAGTTCAAAATTAAATATTTTAATGATGTGATTACTCTAAAATATCTATAGATTCAAGCAATCTCAATAAAATTTCATAGATTTTATAAATTTATCAATCTGAATTTTAAAACATATAAAGAATTTAAAAATGTAGAGGCCAAGATTATCCAAGAAAATTTTGAAGGGAAAGTTTGGGTGATCAGGGAGAACTTGATTTACCTAATAATAAAATTAATTATGGAGGTGTAATAATTAAAACTATGTTCAAGTGGTAAAATAGTAAACGTAAAAATCAACAAAGCAGAAAAGATAAACCTAAAAAAACTCATATATAAATAGGCCCTTGATAAATAATATTAGTAGACTTACATATTTTGTGGAGAAATACAGGATTTTTCACAACATTATTATGGCCCAAAACAATTTCCTTATAGACAAAAAAAGAAGAAAAAAATGACCCTTGAATACAATGTAAACAAAAATCAATCCCACATGGATTAAAGACCTAAATGTAAGGATGAAAAAGATAGAAACTAAACCCACTACCAAAATGGGCAAACAACTTGAACAGGCCCTTTACAAAAGAGGAAATACAGATGGCCAATAAATGAAAATATTAAATAATACTTTCATTAATGATAAGAAGACTCAAATTAAAACCACAGAGATACACTGATATACATTCACCAAGTTGTGGACAAAGGAAAAAGTTTGTCACTACTAAAATTGATGAAGAAGTGGAGGAACAAGAATCGCTCATGACACTGAAATTGGTATAATGTCCTTGGAAAACAGGGAGATAGTATTAGAAATTTGAAGATACGTTTAATCTTTGACTAGATTTTCCACTTCTAAATTAGTTCCCTAAGAAAATCTGTACATATGTGAACCAGAAAAGATGGACAACAGTGTTAGTGGCAGCTTTGCATGAACAAATGCTGAAAACAACTCAAAAGTTCCTCAACACTAAAATCAGTAAATGAATTATGATGTACATGTCATAACAATAGCAACATAAATGATTTAATTATGGCTACTCACAAAATCCATTAGAAACATAAATGTATTATTTATAAAGAGGAAGAAACCAGTGACTATGTATGGTTTAATTGTATTGATATATTTTATTAAAACTGACAAAATTATTTTTGAGAAATATATAAATCAGTAAAAAAGGCAAAAGCAAAGCAAGTCAATAATTAACATTAATGTTAAAAGAGTGGTTACTCACAGGATTAATGGAGGTGATTGTGGTTTTTATGTAGGACTGTAGGGATACTGGCAAATGTTCTATTTCTTAATGAAGTTGGTGTTTGCTCAAGTGTACATATCACAATTATTTTTAATATGTGTATTTATTTCTATGCATTTGTCTGCATTTTAATGCACAATTCTGAATGTTAATGTAATAATAATAATAACATATACACAAAGCAGAATTACTGGAATGTTAGAGGGTGATTCTTTGAAAAAGCCTGGATATGTATAGGAGCAGTAATGGGTTACACCATCTCAGGAAGAAGTGGAGTTGAAATGGATTCTGTAAACCCTGGTGATTCTCAAGCATATTATTGATGTGTAATGCCACACTTACAAATAATAATTTCAGTTTTCACAAACTTGCTTGTTACCATCTTTCTTTACTGAACTATTGGGTAGTACCTCATCTTTTCTGTATACTATTAGAGATAATAGTTTGCATTTTAAAATTTACTCTCTTTGCAATCTGTTGTAATATTAAAAAATACTGTTGATGGCAAGTAAGTACTTAGTGAGGCAAAATATTTACTGAAGGAATTTAAAGCAAAAACACTTATTGGTTAAATATATAATATTTACATAATTGTACCTAAGTTTTAAAAGCAATGGAGAGAATAATAATATTATGTAAAATATTTTGTAGGTGATGCACATATTCTACAATAAAAACTGAATAAAAATGTCATTTCTTGCTGGAATTCACATATTGTTTATTGAACAGTTATTTTCAAGGGAAAGGAAAATTATAATACCAGGGTACTATGTGTCCTAACATCAACTGCCATAAAACTTTCATTTATAAGACTTATGGTATATTTTTTGAAGAAGGAAGAATTGGACAAAATTTATGATATAATGTAGATAGATAATACAGCCAAAGAGAGAAAATAGAAATATATTCTTTATTCCTCTCTGTGTGTTTAATTCTAATATGTTAAATTTTAGACATGTCGAGTTTGTATTTGTTGTTATTTGTGACTGCTCTTTTATTCAAAACAATACACAGTTTGTAGCTTAAAATAATGAACCATATAAATAATCAAAGAAAATATTTGTCAACATATGTATGTGTATATCTATATGTATATGTATATACAACTGGACACTCTTATAATAGAAAAATGCTATTATCACATTTCAGCATCTTGTGGCAAAGAAAACCCTGGTCTCTTTGCTTCTCTCCACTACGGTTCCAAGGAAATAGTATTTCTATTTTGTGATTATTTTGTTTTTCCTTTCTCTCTGTTATTCTATGGATAGAAGAAATTGTCATGGGAAGAGATAAAATGTGTCAGGTCAATGCCTTTACTCTGTGCTCACATTCTACTTTTAAGTCACTGCTGATCCTGCCAAATAAGAAACTAGCTCATTGATTTACAATATGAATGGCCTCTGTCTATTGGTATAAACACACAAAGCAGAGAATCTTTCAGGACTTTGTTATAAAAAGTCTTGGATGTGAGATGAATAGCCTATAAAAGATGAAGAAATCTACTCCTTTCCTCACCTCAGTGATGTCTGTTTTGTGAGTAGATAGATGATTTCTGCTCAAGGAATACAAAACTACGCATCTTCAGTTGCATCAAAATTCTTAACAGTATCAGGGGCCCCAGATAAATTAAACTTTGGTAGATACTCCTAAAGAGAGACTATTTATATATAAATGCCCAAAGTTTAATAAAGGGGCATTTGTCTGTGTGTTTGCACACAGTTTAGCTAGTGCACACACACACACCCCTAAACTATTTTCTTTTACTGTGACTTTTTAAAAGCAAGTTCTGTCTTATCTTGTCACTTTTCTAATTTTATGGGAAAGATCATGAAAATCATTGTGATTTTCATTCGTAAATATTACTAGAGTTATTCCAAAAATGATCTTTGATCCATAAAGTTTACCTGTCTTCTACTTTTCAATATTACAACATAATTTAGTCTAAACTGTCCTCTAACTCACTAAACATTTTAAAAGAGGATTTTTGATATGCATTTATCTGACAAGGTGATGCATCCTTTTGAAGTTTTGTCTTCCATCACATCATGATGGCCTGTCACTCATGTGACAAAGGGTTTAAGATGAATGGAGTTAAGGATAAAGGTCAAATAAAATGCACTGCCAGAGTCTGGCATGACACAATCCATCAAATGAAAGAGCAAAACCCCTTTAGCCTGTAAGCATTTATCTACAAATTGTCAAATGCTCATGATAATCTAAACTACCGGGATGAACTTAAAATGAATATTGGCTTCAAACAGGGAAAATGGCAAGAAGTTAGTTAAAATAAAGTTGAACCCAAACCTTTCACTTCCAAGCATTTCTCTTTTTTCAGATAGACACCATACTAAATGACATCTTCAAAATTTGGTTTTATTTCTATCTTATTTAGATTTATAATTAAATGCTTCTGTGTTAGGAAAATGCTCTAAATTGTACCTTCAAGAGAGCACAAGACTAACTCAATGATTTAGAAGACATGCAATGAATTCACACACCCAGCTGTTAACATGTGGGGTTTTGTTTTTCACTATCTTAGAGTTGGAGAGTTGGTGAAAAGATCAAGGAAGACAAAAATTTGGATATTCTTAGGGGGAAAGTGGTTGTATTCTAGTGGGAAAGAAAAATGGCATGAATGGTCAAAAGGGCAAATGTGACTATAGTCAAATGACTACTTTGATTTATTACAAAGTTGAGGCTGCAAATTCAGATGTCAAAGTTACTTTTCAGTTTTTTTAACCTTCTAACTATACAATTTAGAATTTATATTCCTACAAACTTTAAAATAAATTATCACAGAACTGTAAGCGGTTAACAATCAACATAGTTATGAAATTAATTAATTCCAATAAGAACTCATAGGAAAAGGTCAAATCAGTAGGAAACAAATATTCATTTGAAAACATAAAGCCATTGTCCATGGGGAATGTCCAACTCGCTTTTCTTAAGAAAGTCATTTCCTCAATGATTTCTAAAAAATTCATTCAAATTCCCAAATGAACTTGTTCTTTACAAGTTAAAAAAAATCTCTTAAATATTAACATTTTATTCAGCCTGATGAAATTTATTTTCCATGTCTAAATTAATGGTCTTTTTCTCAACTATGGAATTTACATTTTCATTTCAATATATTCAAACTGATATTAATAGTACTTATGATTAAAATATTTTTATTTTATATTTTAATTGAACATAAGCAAATAAAACTATTAATA
Source organism: Cheirogaleus major (assembly GCA_963574435.1). Classification (NCBI taxonomy): domain Eukaryota; kingdom Metazoa; phylum Chordata; class Mammalia; order Primates; family Cheirogaleidae; genus Cheirogaleus; species Cheirogaleus major. The sequence goes on from CAUYPO010046230.1 coordinate 14,443, forward strand.
GTTTCTTAAAAGTGATTAATCAGTATAAACTAATTCATCATAAACATGATTTATACATATTTTTAATCACTTCCCTTGTGCTATACAAAATTCCACATTTTTCTCAGAGATTTCTATATAAATGTAAAATGAGGAAAGTTTATGTATGCACATTATTTATATAGCCTTTGCAGTGACTCCCCAAATATTCTACTGCATATCATAGATATTACCTCTGTCCCCAAAATTGGGATTACTTGCATACAATGATTTTTATATTTTTTCACTTCAATTCATTTTGTGACTTTCTATTCATCAACTAAGAATGAAATTCTAAATTAGACCATGAGTAATGCAAACTCTGAATTACTCTGCATTACTCTGAATTTTGTAGTGAAATTATATCTACCCAAGAATTGAGACATTTTGATAAATTTCTACTGTCCCAAGGTTTTTCTTTTTATTTGAAGATATTTTGGAAGTCCAAATGTTTTTGATTACATGGATTGATTTTGTTATGCTTGATTTTGTTATAAGTGTGCCCATCAACAAGGCAGTGTTCATTGTACCCATTAGGTAGGTTTTCACCAGCTCCACCTCCTCCCTACCCCCTTCTTGATTTCCATTGAATTTTACCTCCCTCTGTGCACATGTGTGCTCATCAGTTAGTTCCAATTTAATAGCGAGTACACGTGCTGTTCATTTTTCCATTTTTAGACACTTCACTTAAGATAATGGTCTCCAGTTCCATCCAATTTGTTGCAAAATGCCTTAATTCATCCTCCTTCATGGCTGAATAGTATCTGGGGTATATATATCATGTTTTGTTAATCCACTTCATGAATTGATGGGCATTTCTGTTGATTCCATATCTTTGCAATTGTGAATTGTGCAGCAAGAAACATTTGAGTGCAGGTGTCTTTTTCTAAAAAATGACTTATTTTCCATTGGGTAAATACCCAGTAGTGGAATTTCTGGATCAAATGGAAGGTCTACTTTTAGTTATTTGAGGAATTTCCATACTATTTTCCATAGAGGTCTTACTATGTTGCAGTCCCACCAACAGTGTATAAGTGTTCCTTTCTCTCTGCATCCACACCAGCACCTATCGTTTTTGGACTTTTTAGTAAAAGTCATTCTCACTGAGGTAAGGTGATATCTCAATGTGATTTTAATTTGCATTTCCCTGGTGATTAAAGCTGTTGAGCATTTTTTCCTATGTTTATTGGCCATTTGTCTATCTTTTTGAAAAGCTCTGTTCACGTCTTTTGCCCACTTGCTAATGGGGTTTTTAGATTTTTTTCTTGCTGAATCATTTGAGGTCTTTGTAGATTCTGGTTATTAGCACTTTACCAGATGTATAGCTTGTGAATATTTTCTTTCACTGTGTAGGCTATTTGCTCTGTTGATTATTTTCTTAGCTGAGCAGAAGTTTGTTTTTGTTTTTTTTTAATTAAATCGAGTCCCACTTATTTACTTTTGTTGTTGCTATGATTACCATTGTGATCTTCTTCATAAATGTTTTGCTTAAGCCAATATCTAGAAGAGTTTTTCCAACATTTTCCTCTAGGATTCTTATGGTTTCCTGCCTTACATCTTTTATCCATCTTGAATTAATTTTTTTAAGTTATGAGAAAAGTGAATCCTCATCCATTCTTTTGCATGTGACTGTCCAGTTTTCCTAGCACCATTTATTGAATAGGGCTTCTTTTCCCCAATGTATATTGTTTTCTGCTTTGCCAAAGATCAGTTGGCTGTATGTGGCTGGTTTTATATCTGGATTCTCTGTTCTGTTCCAATGGTAAAAAAAATAAAAAATAAAAAATAATGAATTTGGCCTTGCCAGTGGGTCTGGAAATTGTTAGTTAACTCACATGGTATGATTTTGTGCTCTTATATGTCATGAATAGGATTAGTAAGAAATTATACTTTTTTGGGTTTTGTAAGAAGAGAGATATCTCACATCAAAGATACTATCTGTGTTCATTTAATGAGTGCTACAAGCAAGAGGGAAGTATCTACAGAAGGATCTTCCTAAAGAGCTACATAAACCTGGCTGGATACCAGATGGAGAATATTCATGTTTACAATGCATGCTTACTATATAATGGAATCCTGAAAAAAATATCTTGTACCTGGCATAAAGTGAATGAATTTGTATCCTAAGGTAGCTTAGTTTTAATTTAATAGACTTAAGAGCCCATTCAAATATTTGCCAGAAGTTGGATTAATATTGTAAACAGACACAGAATATTGGAAACTGTTTGCTAGTCAAAGTGAAAAGTGTCTATTAGTTGCAATTTAAAATGATATTTAAAACAATGTCTCTATATTTCATTATTGCTCACTTTAGAAAATCTTTGCAATGGTCATGTGAGAACATAATTTTAAATCCGATAGCTGTTTCAAAATTTTGCAATTGAACATTTAATTCAATAAAAGAAAATCAAAAAACCACATAAATTTCAAAAATCAAAGAAATCACACAAGTTAAAAAAATTATGTGTGTGAGGCTAAAATAAAATATTTTCAGGTAAGAAAATATGTGAGAATTTCTCATTAGTATCAGTATACCAACCTGTACTGTAAGAAATGGTCAAGCATGCTAACTTAAATCTATAGGTAGAAATAGATTACCAGAAAAAGCAAACACGTAAAAAATATGAAAGATTATTTTCCTCTTAATTTCTTTAAAATAAATTTTCTAAACCCAAAATAATATATTTGGGTGTTTACTTCATATAAAATATATGATAATGCCAACACAATGGAAAGGAGGAATGGAAATTTGAGCATCATTTATCAATTTTACACAAGTGACATTAACTAAATATTGTATTCAATACCTGCAGAACATACATTCTAAATTACAAGAGCAATGGGATTTTTTAATATAATAGACTGCATATTGCATTATAAATCTCAATAAATTTCAATACCTTGAAATGTTGCAGAACATATTTCTCACTACACCATACATGAATTTGATATTAATCATCAGAAAATATAAAGAAAAAATGCTCAATATTTGGAAATGAAGTAATATATTTCTAAGAAAATCTATGAGTTAAAGAATCAGTAGGTAAGTTAGAAAACATTTTAACTTGAATTAACAACAGAAGACTAACAGTTTGTAGAATGTAGCAAAGCAAGATTGGAAGTAATTATGGAGCTTAAATGCTTATATTAGAATGGAAGAAAGATTTAAAAATCAATAAGCTAATAGTCATTTTTAAAAAGCTGGAAAAAACAAGCTAGAACAATGTAAGTGGAAAGAAGGAAATGATAGATAAGTGTGAAAATCAGTGACATAGAAAACAGCCAAACAACATAGAAAATTAACAAAGCCAAAGTTGGTTCCTTGATGAGATTTTAAAAATTGAAAAACCCATATAAAGACTAAGTAAGAAAACAAGAAGAGAAAATAGAAATCACTGATGTCAGAGATAAAAGAGCAGATATTACTACCAATTCTAACAATAAAAATGTAATAATGCAATATTAAAACAACTTTGTGCCAATTAATACAGCAACTTAGCATAAGTGGACAAATCACTTGAAGAATACAAATTATGAAAAGTTAAATGAACAGAAATAGATAATCTGCATAGAAATATATCAACCTAAATCATCTAGGTGGAATCCAAACTTTCTCAAAAAGTAAATTTAGGTGCAGATGTTTTATTTAGTGAAATTTATCAATTATTTGTAGAATAAATAATACTGCTCTTATCCAAATTCTTTCAGAAAGTAGCAGAGAGAAGTCTCCAAATTTGTTTTACAAAGCTGAACCTGACAAGTGCATTATAAGAGAAGAAATTACTGACCAATATTCTTCATGAACACAGACACAAAAATTCTCAACAAAATATTATCAAATTTCATCCAATACATAACAAAGATTATAACCATTTAATCAAGTGGAACTTATTCAAATAATGCAAAGTCAGACCAGCATTTATTAGTTTTTTAATGTAAATCACTCTATTGGCAGAATAAAGGGAAAAGAAGCAATATGATAAATTCAACAGATGTCTAAATAGCATTTTGCCAAAATCAATACCCATTTATGATGAAATAAAAGCCCTCAAATATCTCAAAATAGAATATAATTTCCTCAATCTGTCAAAGTTTATTACATAAAACCTGCAGCTGACATTATATTTAGTGGTGAAATATTGAATACTTTGCCTCTAAAATCACAAAATGGCAAGGATATGCTTGCACTTACTATTTTTTACTCAACATCATTTTAAAATTCAAGCCAACTTAATAAAGCAAGAAAGATAAATAAATAAATACAATATCAGAAAGGAAAAAGTATGACTGCCATTACAGGAATCCTATGAGATATGCAAAATGAAAAAATATAACAAAAGTGAATTTAGCAAGGTCCAGGAAACAAGACTCAGAAAAGTAAAATCAATTGTATTTTATAAACTAGTAAAAATTTGCAAAAAAAAATTTAAATTCCATTACACCAGCATTAAAAAAAAAGATTAGAAATAAATCCAAATAAAGTTAGTAGAACTTCTACACTGAAAGCACAACTCTTGCTCAGAGAGACTAAAGGAGTTTAATCAGAGGCATACAACTTTATATATAGAAAGACTCAATGCTATAGCATATCAATAGTCTGCAAGTAAGTGTATAGATTTACCTCAATGTTAATAAAAATACAAGCACAGAGGTTTGCTTTTTATTTTTTGGTAAAAATATTCAGTCAGACTCTAAAATTTATATGATAATGCAATGATACATGAATAAACAAAGAGATTTTGAAAATGAAGAGAAAGCTGTGATCTGAAGGTAGGTAAATCTTTGTCTTGCATAGACATAAAATGGACTAACCGTAAAAAAAGAAATTGAATTAAATTTCAACAAAGACAAATTTCTGCTCCTCATGAATAGCATTAAATGAATAATTTGACAAGCCATATTGGAGGAAAATATTACCAGTAATATGTCTGATAAAGAATTTGTATCCAAAATATATAAATAATTCTTAATATTCAATAGTAAAGGAGACAATCCATTAAAGTAATGGAGAAAAGTCTTGAAGAGTCACTTTATATGAACATATGTTCAAAATCATTCATCAGGTTAATGAAAATTAAACCCATAATGTTATATCACTCCGTGCCCACTAGAATATGTAAAACCACAAAGATTGACAACAGCAAACATTGGTGAGGATGCGATGATATTGGAACTTTGATCAATTGCTATGAGAATATAAGTAGTACAACTACCTCTGGAGAATTGTTTGGCATTTTCTCAATATAGTTAAACATATACCTACTCTATGACCTGGCTATTCCACTCCTGCTTATTTATCCTTGAGAAAGGAAAACATATGCAGACAAAATGATGTATGTAAGAATATTTATAGCTATTTTATTTATAATGGGTCAATTACTTACAGACTACAATGTCTTTCAATAGGAAATATATTAACTCTTATATTCACGCAATGGAATACTAGTCAGCAAAAAAAGAATGAACTAGTGATTTACACAGCAACATGGATGAGTCTGTAAAACAGTTTGTATGGAAGAAAAGTGAAAAAACAGAGGGAAAAAAGAGGCAAATCCTGAAGAAGTACTATATAATTACATTTACATAAGCACCAAAACCACAGAAAACTAATCCACAATGTTCAAGGTTAGAATAGTGGCTTCCTACCGGGTTAGGGGTTGACAGGAAATTGCTATGAGGGAACTGTCTGTATTAATGGAAATGTTCTACATCTTCACTGGAGTGTTAGTTACACAGGTATATTAATTTGTCAAAACGCATTAAGATGGATATATTTAACACTTTATAATTGTTATCTCAATAAAAAGAAATAAAATCTTGGCAATACAACCTTAAATTTTAAATACCTAGAGAGTATGAGCAAACGCTAGTGAAATCCAAAGTCCACAAACCATACAGTAATGTCTAAAAACCCTTAAAAGTTATGTGACCTATTTATTTTTCTTTCAATATTTCTTTTTTTTTTTTTTCCATCCTTGTGATACCTCACTTTGAAAGATGGGCTCAATCTCTATCCAGGATAATACAACATATGCTAGATCACCATTGTTTGTTGTAGTTGAGTATATTCCATGGTATACATATAGCACATTTTATTAATCCACTCATGTATTGATGGGCATTTGGGTTGTTTCCACATCTTTGCAATCATAAATTGCGCTGCTACAAACATTCGAGTTCAGAAGTCTTTATTATAAAATGTCTTTCTTTTTCCTTTGGGTAGATGCCTGGTAGCGGGATTGCTGGATCAAATGGTATTTCTATTTTTAGTTCTTTGAGGTATCTCCAAATTACTTTCCACAGGAGTTGTACTAATTTGCAGTCCCACCAAAAGTGTAAGAGTGTTCCAATCTCTCAACATCTATGCCAGCATTTGTTATTTTGGGCCTTTTTGATAGAGGCTATTCTCACTGGAGTTACGTGATAGCTCATTGTGGTTTTGATTTGCATTTCCCTAATGATTAGAGATGTTGAACACTTTTTTATATGTTTGCTGGCCATTAGTCTGTCTTCTTTTGAAAAGTTTCTGTTCATGTCCATTGCCCATTTATTGATGTGGTTGTTTGATTTTTTTTGTTGTTGTTGATTTCCTTAAGTTCTATATAGATTCTTGTTATCTTGTGCTTTATCAGATGTGCAGAAAGCAAATATTTTCTCCCATTCTGTAGGTTGTCTATTCGCTCTAAAGACAGTTTCCTTGGCTGTGCAGAAGCTTTTTAATTTGATCAGGTCCCATTTTATTATTTTTGTTGCTGCTGTGATAGCTTTGGGGGTCTTCTTCATAAATTCTTTTCCTAGGCCGATGTCTAAAAGAATCTTCCCCACATTTTCTTCCAGAATTCTTAAGATTTCACACCTTAGGTTTAAGTCTGTTATCCAATGTGAGTTGATTTTTGTGAGAGGTGGGAGGTGGGGATCTAGTTTCATTCCTCTACATATGGATATCCATTTTTCCTGGTACCACTTACTGAACTTTCGCAATGTATATTTTTATCTGCTTTCTCATAGATGACAGTATGAGAATGGTTTTATATCTGGGATCTCTGTCCTATTGCAAAGGTCTATATCTCTGTTCTTATGCCAGTCCAATGATGTTTTGGTTACTGTAGCCTTGTAGTAAAGATTGAAGTTTGGCAGACTGATGCCTCTCTATTTGTTCTTTTTGCTTAAGATTGCTTTGGCTATACGAGGTCTTCTCTGGTTTCAGACGAAGCATAGAATTATTTTTTCTAAATCTGTAAAGAATGATGCTGGAATTTTGATAGGGATTGCATTAATTCTGTGGATCACTTTAGGTAGAATGGACATTTTAACAATATTGATTCTGCCAATCCATGAGCATGGTAGGGATTTCCATCTGTGAACATCATCTACAATTTCTTTTTTCAGTGGTTTGTAGTTCTCCCTATAAATATCTCTCACCTCCTTTGTTAAATATATTCCTAAATTTTTAAATTTCTTTGATGCTATTATGTAAGTTGTTGCTATTTTGATTTGATTTTCAGCTTGACTGTTATTGGCGTATATGAATGCCACTGATTTGTGTGCATTAATTTTCTATCCTGAGACTTTACTGAATTCGTTTATCAATTCCAGGAGTCTTTTGTCTGAATCATTGGGATTTTCTAGCTATAATAGCATATCATCAGCAAACAGTGAGAGTTTGAACTTTTCTGCCCCCATTCAGACACCATTCATTCTCTTCTCTTGTCTAATTGCTCTGGCAAGGACTTCCCAGGAGCACTATGTTGAATAGATGTGGAGATAGTGAGCATCCTTGTCTGGTTCCAGATCTAAGTGGGAATGCTTTCAATTTTTCTCTATTCAATATGATATTGGCTGTGGGTTTGTCATATATGGCCTTAATAATTTTAAGTGATGTCCCATCTATGTCTATTTTGAACAGGGTTTTTATCATAAAAGTGTGCTAAGTTTTATCAAATGCTTTTTATGCATCTATTGAGAGAACCATATGGTCTTTGTCCTCACTTTTATTTATGTGATGAATTACATTTATAGATTTGCATATGTTGAACCATCCCTGCATCTGTGGGATAAAGTCCACTTGGTCATGATAGATTTTTTTTTTTTTGATAAGCACCTGAATTCGGTTTGCTAGGATTTTGTTGAGAATTTTTGCTTCTATATTCATGAGGGATATTGATCTGTAGTTTTCTTTTTTTGCTATATACTTTCCTGGCTTGGTATCAAGGTGATAATGGCTTCGTAGAATGAGTTGGGGAGGATAACATCATTCTCAATGTTTTGAAATAATTTATGCAGTGTATGTATGAGTGAACTCATCAGATGTGAACCCATCTGGTCTGGGCCTTTGTTTTTCAAAGATTTTTTTATTGTTGCTCCAATTTCTGCACTTGATATTGGTCTGTTCAGGAGTTCCATTTCCTCCTGATTGAGCTTAGGGAGGTTGTGTTTTTCCAAGAATTTGTCCATTTCCTCTACATTTTGCAGCTTTGGGGCATATAGATTTTTATAATTTTTAAAGATAATCTTTTGTCTTTCCATGATGTCTGTATTTACCTCTCCTTTTTCATTTCTGATTGAGTTTATTGAAATCCTTTCCTTTATAGTTCTTGCCAATAGAGCAAGAGGGCTGTCAATTTTGTTTATCTTTTCAAAAAAAAAAACAGCTTTTGGTTTTATTGATCTTCTGTATAGTTCTTTTGTTCTCAATTTCATTTAGTTCTGCTCTAATGTTAGTTTTTCCCTTTTTTCTGCTAGGTTTAGAATTAATTTGCTCTTCCTTTTCCAGTTCCTTGAGACAGTTTAGTAGCTTATTGATTTGTGAGCTTTCTGTCTTTTGGATGTGAGCATTTAGTGCTATTAGTTTTCCTCTCAGGGATGCTTTTCCTGTATCCCACAGATTTTGATAGCTTGTATCCCCATTATCATTTAATTCAAAGAATTTTTTATCTCCATCTGAAATTCTTCCTTCACCCAGCAGTCATTTAGCAATGGATTGGTTAATTTCCATGACTTTGTGAAGCTGTGAGCATTTCTGTTGGAGTTGATCTCTAGTGTTATACCACTATGGTCTGAGAAGATACATGGTACCATTTCTGTTTTTTAAAAATTTGTTGAGGTATGATTTGTGGCCTAGGATGTGTTTGGTTTTGAAGAAAGTTCCATGAGCTGATGAGAAGAATGTGCATTTGGCTTTATTTGGGTGGAATGTCCTGTAGATGTTTGTTAGACCCATTTGTTCTAGAGCTCTGTTTAAGTCCATTATTTCTTTGTTTATTTTTTGTTTGGAGGATTGGTCCATTTTGGACAGTGGGGCGTTAAAATCCCCCACTACTATGGCATTACAGTTTATCATGCTATTTAGTTCATACAGAGTTTGCTTTATATATCTGGGTCCTCCTGTGTTGTGTGCATAGATATTAAGAATTGTTAAGTCTTCCTGTTGGATTTTCCCTTTCACCATTATATAATGACCATCTTTGTCATTCTTTACTTTTGCTATTTTAAAATATATGCCTCTGAAATCAGAATCGCTATCCCCACTCTCTTTTGGTTTCCATTTGCCTGAAAGTTTGTTTTCCAGCCCTTGACTTTGAGTCTGAAAGTATTTTTGTGGGTTAGATGTGTTTCTTGGAGACAGCAATATTTGGCTTATAATGTTTTATCCACTCAGCCAGTCTATGTCTCTTCAAAGGACAATTCAAACCATTCACATTTATTGAAAGGATTGATCTTCCCCAAATGGGGAAGATTTCTGTTCATATTGTTGGGTAAGTTCTTATTGTTTTGTTTTACTTCTCAAGCCATTTTGGAATCTGGGTTCTGAGCTTTACCTCTTGAGTATTTTTAATTTGGTGGGTGTCTATTCTCTCCTCTATGTGATCCATTCTATTTTAAAGGTTTTCCACTGTGTTTTTAAGTTCCTCAAATGCCTCCTACATTTCCAAGATTTCCATTTATTTGTTTGTTTGTTTGTAATATTCCAATTTCTTTAGAGAATTTTTCATTCATTTCCTGTATTGTTCTAGTGGTTCCCTTGTGTTGGGTTTCTATTTTCTCTTCAATTCCTTTGAGTTTCCTTACAATCCATATTCAGAATTTTTCCTCCATCAATTTGATCATTTCATTTAAATTGTTATCCGATTTTGAGGGCCCCATGATTTCTTTTTTGGGTGACTTTTGTCTTTGCTCTTTAATATTTCCTGTGTTCTTTCTCTGGTTCTTTCTCATTAGGATAATTGATTGAGTACTTCGAGTGCTAGGACTGGTTTGTGGCCTCCAGAGGTCTGTGGAGTTCAAGATATTTCCCACTACTGTCCTCTCCACAGAGCCAAACGTCTCCTGCCATGATTTTGCACCAACTTCAGGGAGATACCTGTCTGAGTGGGTGTGGAGGCCAATGGGGAAGCAGGACATTCTCCTTTGGGTCAGATCCCACTGCACTCACTGGCCAGGCTGGTGCAGCCATCCCACATTCTATTCTCTATTATTTATCTCGCACTCTCCATACTTTGTGAACCTATTTCCCATTCACCTTTTATTTTTCCTGTGTTGTGTGTCACATGCTGTTTCTCTGCAGTTTCACAATGCTGCTCTAGCAGGGGAGCAATGCACTCATGCATAGCAGACAAAATTTTTCACCTCTTTCTCTGGGAGCAGGTTGCCAGGAGGTCACCTTTATTCCGCCATTTTTCCTTCAATCTTTCAATATTTCTGACTGCTAGGTTTGAATGTGTCCCCCCGAAAATTTAGATGTTGAAATGTAGTGGTCAATGTGATGGTATTGCAAGGTGTGGCCTTCAAGAAGTGATTAGGTGATAAAGGAGCTTCTATTCATGAGTGGAATTAAGGACCTCATAAAAGAGGCTTCACACTGCCTTTGGCTCTTGCCATCCTGCCTTCCACCATGTAACAGAGCATGCCTCTCTTCCAGAGGATGCAGCCCTTACCAGATAACCCAGCCTGTCAAGTGCCGTGATCTTGGACTTTCCAGCCTCCATAATTATGAGAAAATAAATTTCTATTCTTTATGAATTATCTAGTTTACAGTATTCTATTATAACAGCGCAAAATGTACTGAAAGACTCTTCTTGAATTTCCAATCTATGACTGAAAGAATAAAAAAAGGACTTAGGACAGCTTTAATCATCAGAAATGAAGAAAAGACATATGAGTACTATTGTTCTTTCCTGGATGAATTATATGATGACAAGAACCCCATTTCATCAAAAGGTATAAGAAAAAATTTAACCTAGAGTGAGAAAATTTACATGAGACCAGAAGAAGAATTTTCTGATACCATATTTGTGAAACCTAAGCAAATTTCCAAAATAATTTAGAGATTCTGTTTCTGGAGATACTAACAACAAAAGATGATTTCATATACTTAGGATGTCACTCTCTATATAAATTCTGCAATTTCTGGATATCCCTTACAGTTCTAAGAATGTGGCTACCTAGGGATAAATAAATGTAGAAACAGAAAGCATTAAAGCATTTTGTGACTCCACAAGCTCCTAAGCATAATTCATGCAGTAGAAAAAGGACAACTGAATTTTATGCCTGTGAAAATGTAGGTTATATGTCCCTTAAGCCCAAAGTGACATAGTTTAAATGAATTGCTACATTTTTAGAAATACATCAACTAAAACACTGCTAGAGGTTACAATACGTAAAGGAATATTCTTTCTAAATGTCAAAATATATAAATATACATACCACAGACATTGCAGCCTACATTTTAACTCATTGTCCTCCTTACGCCATTGGAGTGAGAAACTTGTGAGAACAGTTTTTCATGTTACCATAATATTCACATTGTAATGGGGAAAAATAGTCCTTAAAATGAAAATGAGCACAAGCATGAACACTTCCAGGGAAAGTCTTTTGTTTCTAAGTGGTTTGTGTGCTCAAAGTTCATGAAACTTGCCTGTTTGGCATTTAAAAAAAATATACATATATTATCTCATAAAATAAAGAAATAAAATCCATTCTTGAGATACTTCACTTAGTAGAATGGGTTCCAGCTGTATCCAGGAGTATACAAGAGGTGCTATATCACCATTGTTTCTTAAAGCCGAATAGTACTCCATGGTATACATATACATTTTGTTGATCCACTCATGTATTGATGGGCACCTGGGTTGTTTCCACAACTTTGCAATTGTGAACTGTGC